>LIEC01012360.1:197475-214191 GCA_001925005.1 Drosera capensis
CGAACTCGAGTATTGGTCGAGCCGAGCCCGAGTAGCTCACGAGTAGCTCGGCTCATTTACAGCCCTAGTGCAGGAGGACCGGGGGGCGGAGGAGGGCTAGGGGAGGGCAGGCTGGGAGCGGTTGGGGTGGTGTGGAAGTTAATCTGCGAATTGAATTGTGGAGGTGGTGGACTTGCTGATGTTCTCAGAACACGGCCATGGCTACTCCTCATCATGTCCTTCTCCAGAAAATAGAGCGGGTCGGACCTTGCTGCAACGACGACAACAGATTTGAAGCTAGTTTGCGGCATTATGAAACCGCACATTAATATCAAGAGAAGCAAGCGCAACATTGTAGTCGATACACTCAAGTGGAATTTAAGTTTGTTTCCTGTAATTCATTCAAGGAAGCCTATACTGTGCGTAGCTGCACCTGATGAGTGACTATGGTGTTGTAATATATATTGGTGCTGGAGGTCTTGCTCAAGAATAAGTCGCCTGTGTGGACGCTAGAAATGGTAAACCCATGTATAACGTGTTCATGATAATATAGAAAAAATGCTGATGACATTTATTTTAACACTGACAAAAACCCCTCCGATTGACAAAATATTCCCTCAGTCCCTAACACTCGGACATTTCATGTGTTGAAGATGAACCTACTCAAACTCAATTTGGATGTTGAGTTCTACCCTTAGACCGCCCCCTCACCCCGCCAACCCACCCTGAATCCCTATAGATACTATAGTAATATATACCAAATTTAACACACAAATTAAAATTAAAGCTCAATCCAAATCAAACCCTTCCAATTAAATTTGTTTGGAGGAGCAACTCACAATCTCATGAAAGTGATCTCTTAAAAAACCTTCCTACTGACAGGAATTCATAATCTAATGACTTCCATTGGTAAATTGTCCAAATCAAAAACTTGGAGACTTCCCAAAAGTGGTTGCACAATAAACTCATCATCACGATAATCTGTTGTAAAAACGAAATCTAATATGAACTTGACCTTGTGAAACCAAGCTAACCGAGTACAGAAACAAAACATTTAGAAAAGAAGGGAACTTTGAAAATGTGTGATGAAAACTTTTGAAAAACACGGGTTTGCATCATAGTCTATTATTGCAACTGTCCACAAAGATGAGGAAAGCTAGACTGATGCACTCTAGGGTGAAATAAAAACAATTTTAGAGCGAATATAGAAACAAGTGAAGCTGCTTGGTCATGATCTCACGTAGAATCTGAAATTGACATGAGAAACAACTACTTGCATTCATATTTACATGTCGGTATAAGATAATTTTCAATGTTGAATGAAATGCAGATAGTTGAAAAGAGAGGAGAAATGTTGAATGAAATGCAGATAGTTGAAAAGAAAGGAGAAGAACGAGGCAAGAACAAGGGCCTTGTCAAGATGGCAACGACTCATAACTTCGACTGACGTCTTGTTTAATAGCAGCACAAACTATGGAGATGTTTTAAATACAGTGCACATATCGAGCCGCCACGTCTGCATTGTGTGTTGTGATCAGAGAGAACTTAAAATAAGCAATGGAGGTCTGGTTTACAAAAGTAATCGACTGAGACCAGCTTTAGAAAGAACATAACCCTACTAGTGGAGAAAAAATGAATACAAAAATTAGACTTGCATATAGCAAGAATGCAAGATCACTGGACAACTGACTGCTGACTGCTGACATGAAAAACTTTCCAACTTTCAAGATAATATTCAGATGCAAACACAAGACAGAAGCTTGTTTAGACAACTAACCTTCGGATACAATGAAAGAACAATCCTGCATATGTAATCACGATTCGAGCATGAATGGGACTTCTGTAACTGCCTTCTGCCTTGGACTGGAGGATCTAGCATTAGAACAAGAGATCACCATGAACATAAACAGATTTATGTTGGAGTATACATCGGTTCTATATAAATCCACAAGTTGGTGTATGAACTGAGTACAATCTAGTCGTGTACATCGCCATCTTGTGAACACTGGAAGCTAACAAGCTGGAATAGTAAGAATTCACCAAAAAGAACGGTACGATCGGCGTTTGAAGAGCCTTATTTTACTTCTCCAGATTCGGAGCTAACCTCCTGATCAGCATCTTCATCTCTACTGCCTTGCATCTCCAATAGTTTCTCTTGTTCTTCTTCACTCTGTTGCCCACCAACTTCTTTCCCATCCTTTGGCTTCTTGCTAGTAGACTGCTGATACAGAATGCCGCCCATCATACATATTAGAAGTCCAACAGTTCCCACAAATGTCGAATGCTTGTCCCAGATAAAGAGATTTATAACCACAGTCAACAGCTTATTCACAATTCCGAGGACAGTGAAACCTGTAGCAGAAATTGCTTTTCGACAAGAAAATCCAAAGAAGGATATTGAGAGCCCAAAGAGACACGACAATCCAACAGGAAAAACCACCCCAAAAGTGTGCCAATCAGACTCATCAGAGATCTCATGCTTTATCTTCTTCAGTTCTCCCATAACAAGAAGCTCCAATGGAAACAACAGAAGAGCCTCAAGGTTGTTGTACAGGACTAGACCCCACGTGTTCAGACCAATGGTCATCACGACATGCTTAATGTACACGAAATCAATAGACATGCTGACAAGGTAAGCCAACGCCCAAGCGTAAGCCTTCACCGTGAACTGATAATCCGTTATAACATAAAGCACACTGCCTCCGAATATCGTACCAAGAGACATCCAAGTCCTCACAGAGGGCCATGGCTGGTGCAAGTAAAGTGTCTCCCCTATCGCAACAAAGATGGGCACGGCAGAGCGAAACACAATGAACGTATCCACATTAGCATGGAGCAGGAGCTCACTATTCGTAAAAAGCGACAGATAAAATATAACCGCAGCAGGCAGGAACCGCCACATTGTAAAAAAATCAAGCTTATCATGCTCCAACCAACCCAAAGATCCGGCCAGCAAAACACTAGCAGCGCTAGTGAAGTACTGCAACGCGGTCAGCGCCCCAGGGTAGGGAAATTTCATGACTGCCCATTTGTTGATGATGGATAATAACGAGGCCGAGATACAGTACCCGGCTGCAATGCCATAGATAGACGCCTGCTGCAACAATGCACTGAACAATGTCATCGGAGTCTTAGTCTCACCATCAGATGAAGCAACTGATGTTGATGATTTAGTCACTCCATCGACATTCGGAGTTTCGACATCATTGGATTCCATTGAAACACTGCACATATAAACACAATGCAGTTAAGCCTAGAATCAAAAGTTGTGCCAAAAACGAAACGTACACTGGAGAACGCATTTTCTGGGAATTTTGAGATCGACCCAGAATTCCAAAACCAAAACCCATCTGGAAAAATCGGATCTTTGCAACATTGAGTGAATGACCCAAAATTTCAAAACTAACCAAAATCGACCAAAGAAATGGGGAAAAAAAATTGGGATTAGGGTTCATGAGAGGGAGAAGAGCTCAGCTGATTATGGAGCCGAGACGGGATGAGATGAGAGCTTGCCTGGAGGAGAGCCACTCTATGAGTAGTCTAGTTTCTGAGAAGAACTCGTTGTCGGTGGAGCCACGGTGACGATCGCCGTTGCCGGCGATGGTTTGGAGACAGATCCGAACTGTGTATTGTGTTTGGAGTGAATATGACACTGCCTAATTCTCCAGAGCGAACTAACACTCAACGAATCATAGGCATACCACAAAAACAAATGGTGGACTATTTATAAAAGAGTAAAGGAACATCCCTATGTGTATAAGGGGTCTTCATTGCAATGTCTTATATTTGTATATGGGGTTAGCAAGATATCTATGAACCGTCCTACCCCAAGCATATTCTTCTATCTTTTTCAAATTATCAACATAATTGAAAACGAAATATGAAGTGTAAGATGTTATTTTCGGAAATATAACACAATTGCAAACAAACAATACGAAAATCCTAACAAAGTCACGGGCTGTATCCTCATCTTTCTCAGTAACCAACTGAAACAATTTTTCACACTACTCTGTTCTCCTCGTCATCTTCTCAGTGGCACAAGAGTGTCGTTCAAAAGTCTTACTTTTGAGGTTGTCATTCACATTCACATCAACATCAACCATATGCAAAGCAACTATCAACGAAATGTGCTCCGCAGTTAGTGAAACAAATATATTCCATTCACCCAAACCAATACCCATAGGGTCTAGGATTATGTGATCTAGAATCGTTTTAAGTTGCGCACAACACATCATAAGCTTCGATATGTGTAAAAAATAAGAAAAGGGAGTCGAGTTTATCTTTGCGCAACATGCATCCGACATCACATCCCTCAATTCGTCTATCTTTTTACTTTTTAGTTAGAAATCATACATCGGATTTGTAAGAGCGTCGGATTTCGATCCTTCATTGTCTTCGTCGTCTTCTTCCCTTCAGCCATCCTCACGGCCTTCTTCATGGTCTTCGTCATCGTTTCCCTTCAATCTTCGTGCTTCTTGTCTTCATCGTCTTCGTCTTTTTGAGTTGTTCACTCATCGTTTTCTGTCGCTTGTTCGTCGTCTTATTTTTTTATCGATAGAAGTGAGGAATATCAATTTGAAAAAAATTGAGGAAGTTTGAATTGATGAATAGCAACGGTTGGATGAAAACAGTAACGGCTTAATGGCTCGGCTCGTAGTCCTGAATTGAGTAGGGGAGGAAGAGGATTGATGAGGTTTTGAGCTGGGAAGGGTTAAGTTAGAGGTGGGTTGGGTTAAAGTAATGATAAATTGAATATTTCATGTGAATGATATCAAATTGTAAATTAAATTTTATTTGGATATCTAAATATATTTTTTATAATAATATATAAAATAAAAATTTATAAGTATTTAGAATAATTATCCAAAAAATTATGAGAGGAAATTAATAAATAAAAATAATATCGCTATTCTGATCAAAAGTTTTTGTCAACAAACACTCCTTGTATCAGCCCGTACGATCTGCACTCCTTGTAATCTGCCTTTGCCTAAACCTGGCGAAATACCAATCTCACCCTCCCCTTTTGGGCCCTTTCCCACAGCCAAACGACACACCAAACACCCTCAAAACGACACCAAAATCACCTCATCTCTCCCATGCCCACTCCTTCATCTCCCCTTGAACTCCTCCATCTTCTTCAAGTGGGTCTAATCAGAACCCATCAATTTCCTCAATGGACCAATCAGTGCTCGACGACATAATCAGCCGACTCCTAGAAGCGAGAAGCAGAGCGGGGAAGCAAGTCCAGTTATCGGAGGGGGAAATCCGGCAGCTGTGTGTTGTGTCGAGGGAGATTTTCCTCAAACAGGCTAATCTTGTTGAATTGGAAGCACCCATCAAGATTTGTGGTGGGTAATTGATATTTTGGGGGGTTTGGGGGATTAGGGTTTGGTGAATTTGGGGTTTTGTAGGGTTGAATTTGGTGTGATTTGTATTGTTTTGAATTGGGTTTTGTTTGGCTTGATCTTTTGGAGTGTGATCACTTGTTGGGATGTGGTTGACTTCACTGATTTGGTGATTGTATTCCTGTTTTCGGTTTCTGATTTGGACAAATTTTTTGTGGTTATTGTTAGAAGCAAATGGGTTTTGGTGAGTTTTGTGCCTTCAAGTGGTTGGCTAAAGTGCTAGACTGAATGTGGACGAGCGAGGTTGGGACTATAGCTCGGGAATATGGTCGTCGAATTTCTACTGTTGTTGGTTACTGGTATGTAGTAGTGATGTGTGGTTCTTGCTATTTGATGGAGAAGTTGTGTATGATGACAAGGCTGAAATTATTATCTTGTTATGCCAGAATGATGGAAGTAGTAGAGCTTCTGGGAACCCACTCTTCGAAGGCATCCTTGCTAAATGTACAAAGCATTTATTCAGTAGTCGTTCTTGATTCTAATGGCTTCCAAATCAGTGACATTGAAGGTGGTGTGAACTAGTGAAATTGTCTGGACAAATCATTGATGTGCCAACGCCGTATGCATCTGAATTGCCCTTGGAATTTCTAGTTGCTGCCTTGTTGGAGTTGTTGGCTGAGCCTATGATGCTGGCTGGCCCATTGAATCATAGATTTAGTTGGGATATGTGTGGCTTCATGAATGACTTGAATCTATCCAGATTCTCTTTTGCTTAGCTATCTGTAATTTTTATCTTGGTGGTGAACGAAATGCATCTTCTCTCTTTGTTAGTCTTCTTTTAATGAGTGCAAGCTTTAGGTTGTTGTTTATAGGTGTCACCCTTCGTAGTTCTCTGAAGAAGTGGCAGATTAACAACTATGCATGGCATTTGTTAAGGTGTGACAAAACTGCGTATTTGTGTGGCGCTGGTCATGATTATGGTGAAGGCTGAAGTAACTTTTATGTGTCAGTCATAGTCACCTTATCGCTTTTTCTTAAGATGATTATTTTATTTTGGTCAAACGCTAAAAGAAGTATATGAAGGAAGTTTGTAAGGGTTACTTGATAGATCCGGATTTTGCTGAAGAAATTACCTATGCTGGAAACTGATGTATCATAACCCATGTGATAACTTTGAGAAAATCTAGGGATGGATGTGTTGAGAGAGAGATGAACAGTGGATGATAGGTTTGTGCCTTAGGCTTTCCAGTTTTTGTATGAAACTAGATTAACATTTTTCATGTTTTGCTCAATAGGCCATAAATTGGGTCTACAGAAGATTTACCATGAACTAATGCTTGGGAGTGGGGGCAGCCCTTGTTTTAGTATGCTTTTCCAGATTTTCTTTCGGAAAATGGAAGGTACTCAGGCTTGTAGTATTGAATAAGCTCAACTGTCCAATGATACTGTTGTCAATGGATTATTATGATTACGGTCATTTGTGATGCTAGAAGCAGTTGTAATGATGTAACAGTATCCTGTTGATTCAGACATTGGATTTAAGTTTGTCCCGTTGCTATCCCAAGGTTATTTCTGGCAGTGGTCAGGTAAGATGGATATTCCACAAGTGTAGATGTAAAGTATGCTTGTTTTGGGAAAAGGGAAACGGAATATAAGGTTGCATGTTATTAAAAAAAGAAAAAGAAATTGTGGTTGTTTAATGTAGGTCAGGACAAGCTTGCATCGCCTGAGTGGTAATAGATGAGTACTGGAAAGTTTTTTATTGTGTTGCGGTGTTTCAGGCTAGATAGTGGTTAGCTTCAGGAAGAGTATGTGAGTGCATAAATGTCGATTTGACCTTTACTTGCTCTAGTAAGATGTCCCGTAGTTTGTAGTAGTCTTATGTCCTATGTTGGTTATCTGCATATCCATGCGCCTTGTACATGACCTTGTGACTCTGAATGTTTTACCTTAAATGTTTGACTCATTCAGAGATAAATGTGTCGAGTCTTGACGCTCAGTTTACTGATTCTTGATCCTATTGTTTTCCTGATACGAGTTTAAAACCATCCTCTTTTTATGATCTGCAGGTGATATTCATGGTCAATACTCTGATCTTCTAAGGCTTTTTGAGTATGGCGGCTATCCTCCCCAAGCGAATTACCTGTTTTTGGGAGATTATGTGGACAGAGGCAAACAAAGCTTGGAGACGATTTGCCTTCTCCTTGCCTATAAAATAAAATACCCTGAAAATTTCTTCCTGTTGCGTGGAAACCATGAATGTGCTTCTATAAATCGTATATATGGATTTTATGACGAGTGTAAGAGAAGATTTAATGTTAGATTGTGGAAAGTTTTTACCGACTGTTTTAACTGCCTACCTGTTGCTGCATTGATAGACGATAAAATTCTGTGCATGCATGGTGGCTTATCTCCCGACCTCAATAATTTGGACCAGATTAGAAATATGCAACGGCCCACTGATGTGCCAGATGGAGGTTTGCTCTGTGATCTTCTTTGGTCTGATCCATGTAAGGAGGTTCAAGGTTGGGGTATGAATGACCGAGGTGTTTCATATACATTTGGTGCTGAAAAGGTCTCAGAGTTTTTGGAGAAGCATGATTTAGATCTTATATGCCGTGCTCACCAGGTATTCCTTTCGGGATAATCATGATGCTGTCTCGATAAGCATATGTTTTCTATTGGAGGAGGGCTTTCATGAGTTAGTCAGTCTCATAGAACTTTTAATTAATGACGAACACGGGGGACTCAGGAAAAAGTAGATTTTCCCAATTGATTCCGATATCTGTATATTATTACATTGATTATGATATCTACATAGCCACAAATCATTGCATATTGGCCGGTTAGAAAATAATGTGCAGTCTTTTTTTGGTTCTTGATGGTTATTGATGATTTCCGACACTAACTTTTGTAGGTTGTGGAGGATGGCTATGAGTTTTTTGCCGACCGGCAGCTTGTTACTGTATTCTCTGCACCTAATTATTGTGGAGAGTTTGATAACGCTGGTGCTATGATGAGTGTGGACGAGACCTTGATGTGCTCATTCCAAATGCTAAAACCAGCAGAGAAGAAATCAAAATTTAACTTTGGAAGTAGCACTGCTACAACAAAGGCTGGGAGTTCTCCGGGAGGACTTTTTGGTGGCACAATGACAGCTAAACCTGGAGCAAAGGTACTGCTAACCTTTCTTGTTTTTCATAACAAGGAATTTCCGCTTTTGTTTGAATAATTAGGGAATTGATTCTACCAAACAAATGAACAATCAAGCTTGTGGTAGAAATTGGAAGGCACAAATACATCATTTTAAGTCGTGGAGTTGATGACCTTGAGGTTATGGATCAAGTGTAGATTTGTCATCTTGGGTTGATGGGCTATAATTTTGAGAGCAGACAGTGGATGGGCTGAATTATTTTTCTAAGATACATGAGTATTGAGGATACTATGTTCGAGGTTGTAGTAAACCAGTAATGCTATCAAGAGTCGAGACTGAAATTTAGGTTTGCTTGCTTTCCAGTGGCATGCTATATAGTTTAATGTACAAGTCGGAGCAAACGGACTTGCCGTTTTCTTCTCTGTTTTATTTGTTCTCGGGATTGGGAGGCATCAATGGCAAGTAACCCATCTTTCAACCTGTATTGTTTGGTTTTTGATGGGTATGGTGCATATTTTCAATATAGAAATTCCAGAGCTGTGACCTATGATCAACTCTGATACTATCTATTAGTATTAGTATCACCAATAACACGAATTCATGGCATTTTGCAGTCTTTCCTCGGGGCCTAGTTTCATCCAATGGAGCTCAATGAAACGGAGGAGCTTGATGGCATTGGTTATAGATGGCGCTGTATATAGTGACTCATCAACCGCATTCTGGGTAGTCAGATCGGATGTTCGCTATAAAAAACTGGTATAACTGTAAAAAACTGCATTGGAGGAGGGCTGACGGCATATTTGTCATGACAACGTCTCTGTTTCTCACAGCTTAAGAGAAAAGCAACGTTGTCGTTGTATACTAGCAGCTGCTTGTGTTCGTGCTGGTGCTCACTGTGGAGCATGCCAATGTATCTTCTCTATTTTCTTTTCCAAAACCAAACATCATGATTTATGGTTGTTCTCGTTCTCGTTCTCGTTATGACTTGCTACTTGGTAACATGCAATTTGATGTGTTGCCTTTGTAATCGGAGAGTGAAAGTTGAGTAATGTTCATAGACATTTTTGAACCTTTGGTTGGTACATGATTTTCAGCAGCTGATACTTCTGGGAGAAATTTTAAATAAAATAAAATTAATATTTTTAAAAAAATCACATGCATACTCATTCACGTTAGGATCCGAACCCACAACAACGATCTCCCGCTCCGGAGGCGACTTATCCGTTAGGACACGCGAACTGATTTTTTCTATTTTTCCGATTTTCATTTATAAAGTTTTTGTTTCCGTCATGAATGTAAAGCTTACCTGTACATCTGAGATGTCCATCTCGTGTGCCTCTAGTGCGATGGGGATGCAAACACTTGGTACTTCTTTTACTTGTCCGATTAAATCTGTAGCATTACTTGCTACTTTTAAAATTTTGCTCATGTAACTTATACTAGTACGGAGTATTTGATAAAACTCACTAATCTGAAAGGAAATAGAATCTCATTTAAAAACTGAATAAAAACTTTAATACACGTGTAAAAATTAATTAAAATCAAAATTTTATTTTCCGTGGGACAGATGAAACATTATTTATTGATCAACTATAGATTCCGTGAGACACAGATGCCCATTAAGTCAGTGACAGTATATACATGGTGTCATTTGTACTACTAACAGTGAAGCTAAGCCTACAATAATTAAGCCATGGTGCATGCTTTTGCTTTATTGCATGTTTGGGGAGCACTGTAAATGGCAACATTGATTTCTGATGACTTTTCCCATTTCTCCACGATCACTAGCTTTGCTTTTGAACACTGTGCTGCGCTAGGGTAAAACAAGTATGAATTGTACGAATTGTTTCCACTTTTTGATAAAATGCACAGTGACTTGGATTGTCTGCCACTGAAAATGAGATTTTTTTTAATTTTATAGTTTTTTTTTATTTTTAAGGAGTGTGGCTGACCCCATCTCCATAAATGAGATCATTCTAGTGACAACGTATGTACAGTGTGGATTATACATGGCTCTGGTTTCCTAGGGAATTATTGCAGGTTTGCTAGTAACATTTCTATAGCAATAGATGTCTTTGGTGTAGTGTCCGTTATCTGCAACAAACGTAAGAATATGTATGTCATATATTTGTAAGTTTATGTTCATGACATAAATATCTACTCTCTTTTTTTATTACTGTTATAGGATATTGTTGGAACTTCTTGGTTGCTGCTCTGCCTTGATTTCTTTTCGCTTTCTTTGGTTCTATTGTGTTCACACTCATACAAGAAGATTTATCCACTAAATTTCCTTATCGATTTCTAATGTTAAGATTTAAATATTGTCGCTGAGTGTTTTATGTCATTCATTAGGTTGAGTTTTAGTTGAATTTGATTCTTGAATATAATATCAGAATATGTGTATGTGGCATGAGATCGATGCCCATGACGAACAATCCCAAGAGAGAGAGTCAACTCGGGTAAAAAAGTGTCTGTGGATGTGAAAAAGACAAAATATAAACGATATACAAGATTATTTATAAAAGAAAAGGTTTTTTCTAATACTCTCAATTAGTGTTAAACCCTGAACATATATATGATTAGAGTAAAGAGTTACTTATCGCTCACATAACACTTTTTTACTTTGAGTAACACCGACTTTATAATTAAGTTTTGAAGAACCAATTATAATCTCGAACATGTTTGTTCATTTTATCATGTAATGAAATTTTGAAATGAGTAAAACCAGATGCTGTAGCAACTTTTTCGTTGTGGTAGCAGTCATACTAATGCCACCATAAAATTAATAAATGTTAATTTAATTGTACGCCAAAGCTTAGGCCACTATATTAGCAAGGCGCTTATATCACTTGAAGGTATGTGAAGAGATTCATCATCTATATTCATGCTTAGATATATTTTCAAGCTTAGGGTATCTATAATAGTATTTCATACACGGTTAGTATATAGATTAAATACATATGTAGCTGAAGAGATGCAAGAGAGATCCAAACTTATGGTGAAGAAGATCACAATCATGACAAGTGATCTGACATATAGAATGCAAGGAAACCACCAATTCACGTATATCCTCAACGATGTTGCTATACTGCCTGGTAGATCATTCATCTGTATCTCATCTCATTCAACAGCCATTATGCAAGTTGCAAGATCTAATAAAAAGTTGCAACATGGAAGCAGATATCTATGAACCATAGGAAGGAAAAAACTGGAAGACAGAAGGGCATAAGATGTGCAAATCAGCTGGATATTTACATACAGGCAATTATGGTAACTAAACTGACAATCTAACTATTGCAAGTCCCCTTCTACTATTTTTGTCAAACTTCGATTGAAGGAAACTCCATCACAAAAAGCAGCACCCACAAATAGTAACAACATATAAAAATAGCAGTAAGTAAATTTTGAGGAATCCATAAAGTCTAAAACTTCATTACTATCTAGTGCTAATCAATGGCATAAGAATCAATGACACATGAAAATTTCCACTTTCAAGTTGGAATAAGCAACCAATATCATTCACTACAAGAATCAGATCAAATGCTCCTCAAGTTAGATCTCTTAACTTGAGATGAACAACATATCATGCTTGGTGAATCGATCTGATTTGCCCTAGCAAGCCAGCTGCTATGGCGCATTGCTTCCCTTCTTCTTCCTCTTCTTATCGTAACAAACACCTCTAGCCTTGGTCTGATAATCGCGAACCTCACGCAAAAACAACCTCACCGCCCTAGCCCCAAAAGGGTTCGTCTCCGGCCTACCCCCGTTCTCCTCATATGCTGCACGGAGTCTCCCAACAAGGGCATCCAAGCTGCCCCAAGCCTGACGCAACGGGCACGGGCAGGGTGAAGGAGGATTAGGGTTTCCAAAGAAAGGACAAGCTTGGTTATGCACTTTCGTCTTACCAAACTGATCCAAGTACCTGAGGAACTCGAGCACGTGGGCCCCGCTGCACGCGGCAAGGGTCAACGGCGGCCTATGGTTCCTCAGGTATTGGCTGAAGGTGTTCCAGTCCCGTCGCTTCTGGTTCTCGTAGCGGCTAGGACTGGGAACTTGTTGGGATGCCCCAGTGGTTTCTGCTGATCGTGAGGCAGAAACCAACGGGGCTCCCAAGGCAGAAGGACCTGCTGCCGAGGAGCTGGCACCGCCACCGGAGGTGCTTGCCGAGGCTGTATTGGTGTTGTAGCCTGTCGAGATTGGATTTTTTGCATGAAAATCCATGAATACATATGCTTTTTTCTAGGGTTTGTGATTGATTGAACTAAGATCATGAGATTGAACTATATGTGGAATATTGAGCTAGGGATTGACATAGGATCCATTAGGGTTTCTTTACCATCTCTACAAGATTGAAATGAGCTAGCCAGAGAGATTAATTTATGAGGATGAGTTAGCTAGCTAGGGCCAATGAAAAATGTTGGAGAAGATGAAGAAATGGGTAAGGGTGGGATGAGAGTTCACCACACCTGAACAGTGAACAGTGAACAGTGGAGTTTACTGAGTGTGGTCAGGGGACAATAATTGAAAAGAGAAAGGGGTGAAGAGTGACATAGATGGGTGAGAATAGGCTGGATAGCTAGTCATCAGAAGTGGTGTACTGTCTTCCTAGCTAGCTCATTAGGTCTTTGAGTGAAAAAGTTGGAAGCAACTGCAAGTTATAAATGCAAATATTGAGGAACAGAAGGCGCAGAAAGATTCAAGTTTATAAAACTTTGGAATCCTATTCTCTTCATCTCGAAATGATTTCGGCATAAGCTTTTTTTTCCGATAATTGAAAAACAATATCCCAAGATACAATATCTCAAGATATATAATTTCAACATAAGCATTTTTTTTCTTCAACATATTACTCTCGTCGTAGTATATCTTACGACGGTTTAACTCGGATCTATTTTATTATATGTCTATTGAATTTGATATATTTTTATTATCATATTGTGATTTTTTATGTGATGATACGCTTGACGTGAAAGAATAAAAAAAAAATAAGAAAAGAGGTACTTGAATATTATGGGATATTATATTTATTTTATATATTATTTTTATTCTAATTTATTTATAACGATTTGAATCGATATCGGATTTTATGTGTGTCTATCATCAAGCATTAACAGTCAATTATCATCCTTTCACGGCCATGAATAATCCAAAAGTTCAAGTTTGTGTGTCTGTTTTGTTCGTAACATGATCACACTTCACCGACCGTGACAGACATTTTTTGAAACTGTTCAACATGATATTTTGACTCATTTAAATTTATAACGTCTTATATACAACTTCGAAAATTAATTCATATAATTTTACATAAAGTAGAATTCTTAATTTTTTTAGTGAATTAAAATTTTGATCATAAAACCTTACGGATAATAAAAGTGTATTAGTTTAATTTATGATTTTTGCTAAATCAAACAGATTGATATTATTTCACTAAACTGCTCATAACTCTTTATATATAACTCCAAATATAGATTTGTAAACTCTGAAAACTATACTTGAAGATCATTTCAGTGATATAAGGTTCGTTTCTTAACTCTTGCTGTGTAGTTTCAGTTCAAACCACAAAGTCATCCAAGTATCTAGTTTTTATATATTGATATATTCGTATGTTTTGATTTATATCTTAAGATTTATAACTTCACATCATGATTTATAAACTTTATTAGAATTTAAACATATGAAACTCCAACATATATTAAAATAAAAATTTATCGATGGATACATGATTTTTACAAAAATTTTAACCAAAATGATCATTTTCCTCCACCTAAACCAATGATGATAAGACATGCTCCAACGGTCAACGGCTTAAACCATGCGTGGTCTTGGATGATGATGTCAAGATTTTGCCGTCTTATTCCTCTTCGTGTATCTATAAGGGGATGGAGAGGAGACGGAGAAGAGATGGAGCTTGGTTGTGCATCAGATGGTGAGGAAAATGACGAAATGAGAGGAAATGAAGGTGTGGGTGGAGATGGGGGTGGAGTCGGAGTGGGTAAAGCGAGGAAAGTGGAGGGCAGTTAAAAAAAAGAAAAAAGGATCGTTAATTCCCAAGTGATATGGTTAAATTTTATTTATATTTAATATAATTTTGTCATAATTTTGATAAATAAATTTTATTTTTTTCGTATAATGGATTAAAACGTTTAATAGTATATTATTTTTGTTAATAATTAAGAAAATAAATTATTTCAAAATTTTTGGATCTCGGCCGATAATCTCCTATTGCTCTCTTGTCCGTTGACGAATTTGATCTTATTGACGTCGAAATTCCCTATTCGTCGTCCAAGGAATGAGAATGATGGTGGCGTCTCATTGTGGACGGGGGAGATACTCAGATCAGAAAATAATTAGGGTTTTTAATTTAATTGGGCAACAGAATTATCTCTATTGAGTGAAGAAGAGATGAAAATTTAGGATGAGGATTTATTGACATATGTAATTGAAGCCGAAGAGGTAAGGACATGTGAAGAAGGAAAACAAGAATAGGGTATAAGGGCACATCAGGCAAGACATTTTTTATTAATTTTTTAAATCGATAGGTAAAAAGAATGCGTACCATCTCTAAGTTATTACCAAAAAAAAAAAGAAAAAAGAAGCAACTTCTACTTATTTATACTAGTGAAAAAGGTCAAATGTTTTATTAAAAGTGCATGCGACGTAAGGAGTACATTGATTAGTGATATGTGAAAATTCAGAGTGTGTTATTAATTGTAAAACTGAAGCAACTCACGATATGTGATGAAGTAATAAATGAACCTTTGATCGAACATTCAAGCTGATAGGTCATGTGTTGATAAATTTCTAGTTTAGCTATGTACATAAATTGTGAGCATTATGATTTATGAAATCAATCCATACGGGTGAGGTGGCTTAAGGACCGGGGAAGGAATTTTGTACGACTTTCTGTGTCCCAATAATATTATATTGTAATTATATTATTTAATATATATTTTGATTAATTTAATTAATCGTCTCAATAATATAATATAATTATGTCAACATCATGATTAAAGAACACAATGCAATGTAACGAACATAGCTGCAAATCAGGCTACTACATCAGCAATAACCAAATCAGGCATAGCTCAAGACCAAGACAACCACTAGCATATCTGCAAGATTTCCGCCATTAGCATATTTCTAATTTCCAATTAGGAACGTTTGAACGTAGATCTTTATATGGATAGAGATCCCCTTAATTTAGTCAATTCCTGTTCTTATGTGCTGGTGCCCATTCTATATAAGACCAAGGTGTAATGCTGAATGATATGAAGGAAAATAATTTTCGTCTTCATCTCTTAACTCTTCCCTACTAAACGTTTCTCCTCCTGTCCCTGCTCTCATACTCACCCTTACTTTTCTTCCTGCCTGTTAAACCCCACATCCAATTTAAAATATCATTAATATTTTATATTAATTTTATGTTAAATAACGTTATATTTAATCGTTTCTTGAATGAATCATAACAAAAAAATTATTATGTCATATATATATATAGGTTGCAATTATATTTCTTAGGATGGAGACAGTACAACTTTAGAGGGTAGAAAAATGATGGGAAATGAAAAGGTGTAAATTTATAAATGATGACTAGTTTGCGCGCAGTGGCAAAGCTAGCAACTGGTGCTCCCTTCCGCTGTATATGGGTGCGTAGGTGTACTTAGGAAGTTACTAGTGGATCTTTTAAAGAACACACCGTGGATTAATAATTCCTATGAACAGCCTGCCCGGCTATTTTTATGTTGTGTTGTTCAGTTTTACTATTGATTAGGATTCTAGTAATTTGGCAATTCGTTTTTCTTTTTTTTTTAATTACTGGCAATTCGGTATTTAAAACTTTTGGGATTGATGTATCTGTTGTGGTCGCACTGAACACACTATTGTGACCCTGCCTCAGTGGATTATCGTCATAGTTTATAACCTCTTGTTAAGAACAATGAAATCTGATATTGAACATTTCAAAAGTAAAAAAATTAAAAATTAAAAAATGGTAGATTAGTTATCGCAAGATACACAACAGCACAAGTATTTTATTCGTCTCAAAATAATTATAATACTTCCATCTTTTATATTATTAAACATATATTTTAAGAAAATTTCGTTTTACGTCTTAACGACGTTAGAAAATTATGTCACCAATATCATGTTGTAATTTATAATTTAAATTATCATTAGTGTTTCTAGACGATTTTCAAAATTGATGTTTGATCATTTCGCATTGCGAGTCAAATTTTATCT
>LIEC01012361.1:0-22557 GCA_001925005.1 Drosera capensis
GGCCTTTATCATGATTTGCA
The DNA here is from genome assembly GCA_001925005.1 of Drosera capensis. Lineage (NCBI taxonomy): Eukaryota > Viridiplantae > Streptophyta > Magnoliopsida > Caryophyllales > Droseraceae > Drosera > Drosera capensis. The sequence goes on from LIEC01012361.1 coordinate 21, forward strand.
AAGTTTCAATGCAGCGGTTACAGGATCTTCTTGGGCCTCTGTGTTGGAGAGGAGGAGTTCTCTTAACTTTCCTGCAGATTTATATCTCAGAGACTCAGATCAACATTGTGGATGGTTTCAAAGCTCTCTTTTAATGAGCATTGCAGCTACTGGTATAGAGAATCTTTAACCTGCTTTGCGACCTGATTTTTCTATTCAACATGATTGGATGTACATGATGAATGCTTAATTTTTCTGTTTAACCTGCTTTGCTTTTCATTTGTTGTTTTAGTCACTGTTAGGGTTTCGGTGGTATGTGTACAAAAGGGGTGCGTTGATGGTGATTATGCTTTGGTTACCATATCAGGAGTTAACCGTGATGTGTTGCTAACCTTGCTGCCATATCACATTCAGCACATTGTGGTTTCTTACTGCCTCAAGTAATCTTGCTTTTTATAATAGGCAACAATGATGGGGTTTAAGCTAGATCATCCATCAGCATGATTCAATTTTCTGTCTCTTTTTAGGAGAACTTGTCATGTTGGATCATCTTAGGATTAAAGTATGTGGGTCTCAGCTTGTTAGCTGTTAACAATGCCAAAGACCGGTGGTTTTGATAAATATTCTAGAAAGTTTTTTCCATGATACCGGTTCTTCTTTATGAGATTGAAATGGCACAGTGGTTTTGTTTGTTGATCTATAGTGTTGCCTTATAAAACCAGTGCTCTTTGTTCTGGATTGTTTCTCTCGAGAAAATTGCCTTGTGTCCTAGTTGCGTATTGACAAAGGGTGCTTGTTAATTCGAACCTTGCTTGTAATTTGCAGAGATGAAGCAGCTGGATGCAGTAAACAGGAAAATAGTTCTCTTTCGATAATTGATGGTCGAAGAATGCTGTTCTCATCTAGTGAGAGGCTAAGGATGCAAAAAAATGAGGTCAATATCACTACCAATCAATTTATTTTACCTTATAATGTTTAAAGGTCACTTTCTAGGTTGACCAATGATGAGTAGTGTCTCTCGTACAAGCTAACTTGCCTTTTAAATTGTGCAATATAGTTGCACAGAAGACTGTTGGGGATCCTTTAGGCTCCACTAAATCTTTTTCTAGCATTTAATTCTGGGGACATGCATTTGACTCTTATCGTCTCCTGTCAAAACCTTCTTCTGCAAACAGATTAAATCTCTTTAAATAAAGAACAAGGAAATTTTCTCGAAATTGCATTTTAGGTTTTATTGTTCTGGTAATTTGATCTTCTTGCAGCTTTGTTGCGCTGTTTTTTCATCCCTTCAGCGTGTCTATTAGCACTTCTGCACTACAATGTGGTGATAGGTTTTCCCTCTTGTAACTTTTTCATCTAAGTATAGGTGGATTTGATCTTAAGGAAAGATATGGGAGTTAATTTCTTTATCCAGTTGCCGCTTCATGGAATTTCAGACTTCAATCATTGTTAATGAATTTTCCGGTCTGTGAATTTCATCTTTTCACCTTAGCTTTCTCATATTGGTTGCAGCATTCAGTTGTAAAAGATACGAGGGAAAATCCAACTCGTGATGTCCTCCAAAGCTTTCAGTTGTTTGTTTTCATGTTGTCTTATAGGGTAGAGTAAACACGCAGTATCTACTTTAATACGGGCGAAAAAAGTTACACGGATGATATTTGTGTGTCAGGTATGTTTTGTGGCTACTTTTATGTTTGTTTTGATTTGGTATTGTGTAGCGATGCTGGTATTGGCTCTGACTCCAATTTTGCTTTTTTCTTTTTCTTTTGGCAGATTCTTCAAGGAATCCAGTGATGAAGAAAGGGAGCAGGTCGAAAAGTTGATGAAATATCAGGTAGACTAATATGTCATTTTTAATTGACCCAGAGTAATAGAACCACATCAACTTTCTCAACCTTTACTGTTACATTATATGGATTGCCTGTTATTGATGATGTATTGATATTTTATTTTTTATCAGAACACTAGAGGAGGAAGAGTGAAGCTGCACTCCGTCAGTGGCACCCCTTTCTGATTTTGAACATCCAAAAAAAGGAGATGCATTGCATGGTGAGCTCAGTTACTTCTTACCTTGGAGAAATGGCCCATGTTTGTTGTACTTGGCGTGGCGGCTTAACTACTCCACTTGATTGTTAAGATGTATAAAGTATATGCATATACTGTTCATTGATAGTGGGTATGATATCTAATTAATATGTTTTTTATGGAGCTGGATTAGATCATTTTAGTGAAGCATTATGTCTCGATGTTCTCTTTATAGTGAATCGTGATAGTCTGGTAATGTGATCTCGGATGAGATCTTTTTAGTGAAGTGTCATATCTTTTTTATCATGTATGTTGCTTTCTTTTTGTGAATCTATGATATTCTCACAGGCCTCTGAAATCTTCGATATTGATGTTTTTTCAGCTATGGAGCTCGCTCTCTCCCTTGAGAAACTAGTGAATGAGAAACTACTTAAACTGCAGTGTAAGTTCACAGCGTCTTAGCTCCTTCTCTGATTCAGTGGACTTTGCATTGTTCATTTTCCTTGAGAATATGTCCTGTATATGGTTATTTTCCTCGAGTAAAATAAAAAAAATTGATTTTCTTGCATTGGAGTCGAATTTTTTTCTGATGGGAAATGTGATGTTGGGTGTCTTTGATCAATTGACATGAGATTAACTTAGTTTAATTAAAGGTTATAACAACTTAACGGTAACATGTTTGGTTGCTGGGGTAGCCAATGATCCACAGTTGCAAGATTTCATTGAAAGTGAATTTTTAGACGAGCAGGTAACTTTCTCTGCTTTTTGCTAAAAGCTGGTCTTACCATTTCATTTCTTATCTTCATCGGATGATGCCCGCTATTTTTCACCGGAAATATGATCTTTTTGTCTAGGTCGAAGCAATTAAGATGATCTCCGATTATGTTACCCAGTTGAGAATGGTTGGAAAGGGCCATGGTAAGAACAATTTTCAACTCAACTAGCAACTTCCTGTAAACATTCGAATCATAGACATACCATATGATTAAGCTTGCGATTAACCTCGATCTTAGAAGTTACCTTGCTGAACTGGTTTTCCTCTTACTATGTCATGTTATTAATAGGTGAAGTATGATTATGCAACAAACACATTATTTGCGCAAACCAATCTCTTTAACCTCTAACTTGTTGTCTATAAGTCGGAGATCTTGTTGAATCGAGGTAAAGAAGCATGAAGTAGTAATGATATATCGGAGATATTTGGCTACTTTCATGTTTGTTTTGATTTGATATTATGTAGCGATGCTGGTATTGGCGCTGACTCCAATTTTACTTCAAGCATGCAGGGAGCTGGGTGATGTCTGGCTTTGCTTTGATAGAGCAATGGCTCCTAAAAAATCCAAGTAAAAAAAATACAAAAAACCCCAAAGAAAAAGAAAAACTCAAAAATATAAAAGTAAACTCTGAAACAACTTAAAGAACCTTAAAAAAATAATACATTAAAGAACAAATAAAATTCCAAAACAAAATAAAAACCACCAAAAATAAAAGTAAGAACCCTAAACAAAAATTAATACCATAAAAAAGAAAACAATTTAAAAAATTAACCTTTAAAAGCCATAAAATTTAAGAGAAATATAAAATACAAAGTCTTTAAACAGTTGGAGCCCTTGGATTTGCTACAACATGGAACAAGGGGTGGGATACAACCGACAATCTCAATTTGCGGATGTGGTCCTTAGGTACGATCACTTTCATGTTACTTTTTTTTCTAACAATTATAAGTTTTGATGTTTATTCTAGAATATTATTCCATTCACAATTTGGAGTTTATTCTAGGAGCCATACACATTTCGAAGCGCCTCTGATGGTTGTAGCACTAGGTTCCAACAGTGACAAGAATAATAAGTCTGAAATAGTATGTGCAGCTGACTACTCTGATGAACCATACTTGATGTTGAACAGAGATTTCAGCTTAATGGGACAAGATAACAGAATTTCTGCTTTTGATCTATTAGACTTTGAAATGTAGGATAAGAAATGTCCTTGCAAGCTAATTTTGTTCTGGAAGGCAACGGATGTCCTTTTGATGATCCATTGCCAAGAGCTCAAACAGATGCTAGCTCGGACGGGTCTGATGAAACAGGTGGGGAAGATGAAGATGATGCAGTGATGGAGGTGAAAATGATGGATGGTAACATTGGAAGCAATGTTGGGCCTTCTCTCGACTCCCAAGACAAGTATTCAGTGGATAAAGCAGTATACAGAATTGCGAAGGGTTCGTGGAAGAAACATCAGTCAACAAAAGATATGGCCATTATCCCTTCAACTCATGCTTTGGCACTCAAGGAACAAGTGGGTACTCCCTCTGAGTCTCCCAGGGAAGCTCAAGTTGCTGAAAGGACTCGTTCACATTCAAGTTAGTCGCTTCTATATTTTTCTTCTGGTCTTGTTCATTCAGCGGCAACTATTCTCTTATTTTCATATAGATACTTATTAGTTTTCTTGTGTAAACCAGAGTTTTTTTATTCATTGAGAAGCCAAAAAGATCATGCTCTGACCATAAATGATAGTCGGCAAGAAAAGCAACAAAGAAACAAGTACGGTTATCGGACTCCTCTAACAGCCCTCTCGCTACTGGTATGTTTCATGAAATTTACCTTTATTTTTTGTTAAAGAGCATGCCTAATAATTGGTCGAGTATAGTTGAGTGTATGCAGGCATACTGTCTTACCGTTCACCTTAATATCATCGTTGTTTATGTAGCTGAAATATTGAAGATAGTTAAGGAAGAGCGAACAGTGTGGGTGCAAGATCAACAGCCTTGTGGTAAGGCCCATTCAGTTCACCCCTTGGATTCTTTTCATCTGTTTTGACAAAATGATGAATATAGATTAGATGTGCAATGACTTGCAGATTTCCCTCCTTCTCTTGCTGTTGAAGTCCCATGCTTAATGACAACAGAAAGCAAGTCTTACCTTGTATGTTCCTTAATTTTATTTTATTTTTGCAAGCTTCTGTTGTTTTGCATACCTAGTATTTTTATTTTCTTTCTAGCCTTGACTAGTTATGTTACGAGCGCTTTTAGTCTTCAAGGTAGTTTGCATATATCAGGATTGAATCACGAGCACTAAGATGTTGGCTCAATATATCGTATAAATGGCATGGTCTGTTCTAGTCTTCATTCATAGTGGAGATTTTGCAGTTTGCTGACTCTTTGCGGACACCGAATGCATGAATTGCCGAGGGGTCTACCCTTATTCGGGCCATGGGACGACCAAGACAGAAAGAACAAGTTGTTATCCTTCAAGATCCCAGCATGAAACTATGGCCTGTATTTTAGCATGAGAAGTGTGGATTAAGCGTGTTGACTAACGGATGGTCGGCTTCATTAAGGCCAATGACATTCAGTCAGGAGACGCATGTTGTTTAGCTCCACGGGATGAGCCCGGTGGCATATACACAGTTCAAATCATCTGGCAGTGAGATCATCTGACTGATCGTAGAAAATGTACATTTTTAAACCGCTACATTGCTACTAACTGTAGGTTTAGTGCGCTGTAAGTGTTCTCACCATAGCGAAAGCTGACGCCAGCTTGGTTTATGTTTTCATGTGGGAACTGGTCATTTTCAAACATGTTGATGGTTCTTCGGTTCAATCGGTGCTCTTGAGTTCATTTTTATGCTTCTGCTAACCTACTTTTTAGAACGAATTACTCCCAATATACACAATAAGTAACCAGTCCTTCCCCGCACAATAAGGAACTGGTCAGTGCATGCCGACTGAAGCTTGAGCATCTCACTAGCAAGAAATCATCCCATAGAAGTAGTTTCTTAGAACATTTATTAGTGGATTTCTTATATGGTTCTTAATCCACATATATAGGGGTTTTTATTTAAAAAAAAATGACTCACACAAAAGATTTCTTATCTCTGCCCTCATCCCCATCCCATTCATCATCCCTACCCAAATTCTCCACTTCTAGGAGATAAAACATACACTCCCTATATCACATTTATCATAAATTAGATTAGATTAGTTTCTAGACATTAGATATTAGATACCATACTTGTTTTTATTTTTTTATTTTCATTTTGCAATTCAATATGATTTTTTAAAACAAAAAATAGATGATTTGTCATTTGTCATGTTCTCGATGTTAGACAAAATTGTGTAATTAGATATAGGACGATGATCCACATATAACGTTAGCTGTGAAATGCTAATTAGCCAACATTTTATGGATCGTACATCTGAAAAATGAACGATTCGATTAAAATCAGAATCTCACCCTTCCGTTATAAAGATTAGCGGATGTAATAAATGTTTTCGTTATTCTTTTAAGTGGAAGGATGAAACTCTGATTTTAATCAAACTATTCATTTTTTAGATGGGCGGTCCATAAATATTGACTAATTAGCATCTCACAGGCAACGTTAGTTATGGATCATTTTGCCTTAGATATATATATATATATATATATTAGATGTATTAGATTAGATATTAGACTTGTTTTTATTGTTTTGTTTTTGTTTTTCAATTAAATTTGAGTTTTTAAAAAAAACAAATAGATGGTTCCTCATTTTTCATGTTCGACGATTCAACGTCAGATAAAGTTTTGTAATTAAATATATACTAGTCTATCAACCCGTGCAACAACATACGGAAAAAATAAGATGTGGAAGTGTTTTAACTCATATATATTATCACATATATTAGTGATAAGGTAAGATTAGATAGTATTATCTTGTTTATCAAATATTTGTAAATTATATATTATGAAATTATTTTAAATATTTTTCTTTTTACTAAAATTCACTTTCAATCAAAATATATCAAACGACGAATAAATTTTTATGAATTAATTTTTTTTTAATTAGATTATAATTTGTATTTTCATTTTAATTAATCAATTTTTCATCTCAACCATCATATGAAAAATTGGATTGGACTGTTAAGATCAAAAGATCTCGATTACAGATAAAGCCATGTGTATTGGCTTAATATATAGATTTTTGATAAATTAGATTCTGATCAAGATTACATGACGATTAAACATTGATTTAAACAAATTTGTCATTTTAAAAGCTTAGGTTTTTTTATGGGGCCAAGGAGTATATTTTATCAAATTTTTTTTGTTTTGAAATTTGGTATAAAGATTAAATGTAGCAACTTAAAATTAGTTAAGACACAAAAGATATCTATTTTATTTATTTTTTTTTTTTTTATTTTTTTTTTTTTTGGAAAAAACTATCTTTAGAATCTTTAATTCTCTTATAAATGTAGAATTCTGGGAGTAATTATGGTTCAACCCTTCATTCAGGTACACCATCTAAAAAATTGAAGAAAACAGATTGTTCTAATGGAATAGGCTATTCGACCGAAATAATGGAAAGAAAGAAATAGGCCATTCCTTTACTTTTTCTTTGTTTGGTTGGGAGGTAAGGAATGTAATATTTGATTATGTGAATCATGTGATTATGTGATTATGTTTGGCTTGACAAAATGGACAACGGAATAGATTACATTTTTCTTATTGAACCAAAATACCCCTAGTTACACTTTGAAGTTAAAAGGAGATTTTTTTTCATATTCTTTTTTTATCTTATACATAACGCCGACTCTTTAACATTAATTTTTTATCTATATTATCTTTGTCAAATGAAACTGCAATTTGCATTTTTCAATTTGATGTAGTAAACTGAAACTTTCGCTTTCATTTACATCTTTTTCTTCTATTTAATTTGACAGAAACATCGAAAAAAAGAAACAAAAAGTGTTAACGTAGAAACCTTCACAAAAATCTTGCACATGCTTATCTTCATCTATATATATATATTTGTTTGTAAGCATAAGACTATGCCGTAGCTACCTTTTGTTTCACAAGAGTTTCGTTGACCTATAATATAGATCCAACATGAGCTTACCTTCTGTTTCAAACAGAAGTTGTATTAGAAAGATAGAGTAACCTGTGATGATGAGATCCATATACGGAACATGACGATCGGGTCTAATGTAAGACATGCCTTTCGGCTAGTTAGATTAGCTCAAGCGACACCCTTTTGTGACAACTGCATATGTGTTTGAATTGTAGAAAGGTTTGGGTAATGGCATTTGTAGATTTAGACTCTGTTTTAGAAGTTGCTCAATAGCCTTGGTCCATAGAAAACGAGGTGTTACGTATAACATGACGATCTTAATAAAGAGATCAATCTCAATTATATTACAAACTTAAGGTTGTACTCAATGTTGGAAGAAATCATATATAAATAAAATTAAAAATGAGACATTGCTCAATAGTTTGAATAAAAATACTGAATATTTTGAATCTCCATTTGATTCAGCAGTGTCAAAATAAAAAACTAATAAACAATATAAAAATAGGAGAGATCAGGGACCACAAGAATACTCGCATTATAATTTCTTAACGGATTCTTTATTTTATATATTTAAATTTATTTTATCATTTATTTTATTAGAATCTCTATATTAATCCCGACATCATAATATTAATAATATTTTATATCTTTTATTCGTTTATTTTTATTTTCACTCTTCATCGGTTATAATACCCAAACTCATTCCAAACCCACAACCAAATGTCACCTTAAACCACCACCACGTCATCCAATCATCCATCGATCGTCTTCTACCCGGAGTATTTTTTGATGCAGTATTACAGTGCACAATTTTCCTTTTTCCCTAACCAAGGACTCTTCTCTCCCATTTAGACTTATATAAAAAAATATTATTTTTTATTAGTTATAAATGATACAATATATTCTCAAATTTATCAATTCATTATTTATAATTATACATAATAGATAATATTTAGAGATTCTCATACAGATTTAATTTTTGTTTAATATTTTTTTAATGTAAATTACATAACTTATCTATCGGAGATAATCCAATACAAGTGCTATAACATGGCAGCCAAGTACAGACCACGAATAACTTGTACCGAATCCCGAGATATGCCGCATTATGGCGTATCATTCTGTCAGTCGTAATTTGAATGAATTATACTGCAATGTGGAATGTCGCAAATTGCAATCAATCATGCATTGTATGACATGCGCAGGAAAAAATTCGTGCTACCATACGGTAGCAATACAAGTATAACCGTACAAATAGGAATGCACAACTTAGTCATAGGCAAACAACGAGAAGCAGAACTACTGCTTCTCCTCCCCACCTCTCAAAAGTTTTTTTTCCTTTCCTACTTTACTCCTAAGCATGCTTTCACATTATTTTTCATACATTCAAAAAATATTATAATATATATATATAGAAAAATTTATAAATAAAATAAATATTTAGCATTTATCTTTTTATTATAAAATTCAATAGATAATTTATGTAATATAAAAAACTTGTTAGCATTAAATTATACAAGATTTTATTAAATCATTAAAACGTCACACACGAATCATTGATAAAATATAAATCTTATTTAATTGAATACGTTTATTATTTCATCCCATAATTAAATACGAGCTAAATAATTATCTATCAATTCTTTAATTTTTTTCGATGTATTTTGACACCATCAAGTTGGGACGGGAGACACAGGATAATAATCATACAAAATAAGCTGAAACAAAATGAACGTTCATACGACAATGACTATGATTGAAACTGAAAAGATGTTTGCGATAAGATAAGAACATGTGACTATGATTAGAGTTGAAAAAATATTTGAATATATTCAATGTTGATCTTATTTTGTATATCTTAATTAATAAAATTCAAATATATACTTATTATTTATATTTGATTTATATATTAAAAATTATTTTTGATTTTAATTTGGATTAAAGCATATATATGTGTTAAAGGGCATTTTGGGAAAGAAAAAGGTGAGGCTCGGCGGGGGGGTGCTCGCTGGGGGGGTGCGTAGCAGTTTTCGCGAACAAAACATCCCAAACTTTAAAAATACTTTGAAAATACAACAATTTCATACAACAAAGAACTCATTTAGACCCCAGTCGGAGTAATCAACCCCTATAAATAAGCTACAACAATGGCCTGAACGCCCCGATCTCCATCATCGCCTGAGTTATGTACTCACTCCAAGCAGAAAGCCGTTACTATAAGAAGGCAGATTACTCGACAGTCCGAAGTTTCTCACAGGAGACCGGAAAGGATTAGGAGTCACCGGATGAGTAATATGTAGTCCAGCAGTGCGCAGAACCTGCTTAGCATTGGCACAAGCGAGTTCCGACTGCTCAGTGAAGAATGTCGGGATACCCAACGATTTGACAGAGTCTAGGGCACCGCCCCAGCTAGGATAGCTGACTAATCCACTATTCAAAGCGACGATGACGTGAGGCGAAGGGAGATAGGTCACTTCTTCCTGATAAACACCTCGCACAATGTTTACCCTCACCCGGCTTCCTATTCCTGAAGTTGTCCCGGACAAGCTTGCAGGTACTTCGAGCCCAACCATTATGATCTGAATGTTGCCTAGACCGTTCAGTAGATGGCCAACCTCAGCGAATGCTGGCATCCAGTCCAACTCAATCTCCGGACCCAAGTAATGAACAATCACCTCTTTCCCGCTGAGCAGACGGTTCTTGGAGCTGATACAGAGAGTCGTTACTATGTAGTATAGAGTCAGCGGGTGAGACAAGATGTCGGCCACTGGGCTTGATAGTGGTAGTGATCGGAGGTTGTAGTATTCGGACCAACCCGAGAGAAGAATCGGGCTCGAAATCCCTTCCCTTATGTAGCTAGAAAAGGGTGCATCATGAAGGTATTCGTTGTCCTCGAGCCCACCCCATGAGTCCCAAAGACCGGCTCTATTGGGAAGAAGGCCGAAAGGGGAGTTCGAATAGCAACTACACTTCCTTCGCCACATTCCCTTCTGATGAATGCCGAGCGACTCAAGCCACTTACAAGGCTGATCAACGGAGCAAGGGAACAAGAAGATCTTCATCGCCAGCTCCTCCTCTCTTTCCATCATCGCCTTGTAAAGGCCGCATACATGTTTATGTGACTCCTTCCAATGCTGCCTCTGGCAATTACTGCTACAATACATTATTGCACGACAGCGGCTGCAACAGATGGAATGTTCTCCATGTAACTCTCTCTCGCACGCTGCGCACTGCCTCACAAACCCGCCATTCGAGTATGTGGTTCCATCATTAAACCCATCTTCCCTTGGAGGTTCTACATACTTGGTCGGAGTAGAACCAGCCGAGGATATCACCCTGTCCTCATATGCTTGACCAGGAGGATATGATACAGTAACCGCGACCAGGTCATGGATTTTCGCCATCTCCGCAGGCCATTGCACATCAACCGTTTCAATGAACGGATCAAAAGAAACCAACTGGGTCCATCTCGGGCCTGCCTCCTTGATCTCCTCAAGCAACGGATGAACCAACGCCATGGCTCTCATCACCGCATAACAAAACCTAAGATCTTCCAACGTCGGATCCCTAAACTTCAAATCTCCATTTAAAGTGCAAAACACAACATCAAATACAGGAAATCTATCAGCACCAGACGCTTCCAATGACAACGACTTAATCATCCTCTTATGAGACGGGAACATCAAGCACTCCTGTTCAAACGTAACCCTCAGAATCTCCATATTCGGGACACGAACCATCTCCCTAGACTTAATCGACTTCTGAGCATCGATTTCCGACCTAAACATATACAATGCCAGATCTCCGCCATCCCCACCAATGAACTGAACGCAAGGAAATGGTTGTTTCTTGATAGACCACTCCGAATCTTTGCCAACCTTGACACCAAACAAGTGCCCCGGTCGCAATCTCTTCCACGGATCGGTTCTATACAATGCTGCAGCGGTTTGATATAATGACTTGATCAATGGCGGTGCAACGCCTTCCACCTTCATGATGCAGGTCCCGGATCCGGGCCCGAGGCCCGGCCCGGATCCGAATTGCTCGTGGTATCGACCAAATAGGTTCTTCAAATGCAAATCCATAACAAACCCAGTTCAATTTTTCACTCAAAGTTCACAACTTTGCAATAAAATCTCTCAATTAGTAAATCAACCAGCAATGATTCATCTGCAAAAATAACAATCAAATACCTGTAAATCACATATTTTCAATATTTCATGCTCAGATTTTCTACAAAATTTACATGGGTTTTCCTAGAAAGTACTAAAGATGCAAAATTTACATTTTTCTTCAGTGATTTGTAGCGTTTTATGCGAGGAGCCAAGAACAGAGAAATGGGATGAAGCAGCAAACATTGCAAAACAAGAACAATGAATTGGGGGAACAATTAACCAATACTAACAACAAGAAACGTTTAACTAAGCAATGAAGCATAGAAGATATTCACACCAATTTGCTTCTGGATTTGATCAGAATTGAGGAGTTTCACTTGAAGATCAGTGACTGGATGGTGTAATTTTTGCTCTCCGGAACTGTGATGGGAAAAAGGCAAATTGGAATTGATTCAGTGAATGAGGGGACGAAGTGAAGAGTAAATCTTAGTCAAGGACACTTTGGTGCACTTTCAACGTTCAGGAGTCGGTGTTCAATGTATGTATGAATCCAACATCAAAAATGTTAGAAACAGTAACTTTTCCTTGGACATGATGAAATCTACCTATTCCATAATTTCTCATGTTGGCGACCAAAATTTGAAATAATGGATATCTTTGCGAAAATTGGAAAATGATACGGTGAAGATAAAAAAAATTAATCCATCCAAGATATTGTCTCATATAAATTTTTGGAATAAAAATATCTTTCTCACATATAATGGTTTGCAAGCATAGATGTTACTTTGGCATTAGTAATTCCTCGAAAATTTATGTTAATATTAACTAGACGTACATTAATGATAGTCCTTATATCTTGAATGATATAGATATATTTTAATTCACATGTTATCGTAAATTATTATCTTATTTTTGTTTTTGGTTTATTTTTACTTCTTTAACATATAGATTTGATATAATGTGATTGTCTTTAATGTTAAAATAAATTAATGATATTTGTTAATGATTTGATTCAAAGTCTTCATATGGTTAATAATAATAATATTTTTAATAATTATATATAAACAAATAAAGAATTGATATGTTTGAACCAATAAGATATTGATAAATACATATCTATTAATCAATAAGAGAGTCACATATGAAAGACTAACAAAAAAAAATTCTCTACATCTATTTTTAACTAATTACATAACTTGTTTTTTATATCTTACCATCAACGTGACAAACGACAAACCATTTAATTAAAAAAACAAACTAACTAAAATTTTTAAAAAATTTAAAAAATATATATAATCAATTATCTAATCAGTAAAAATTGAAGTGGATACAAAGAAAAGTAAATGATGATAAAAAGATTATGATATAAAATAAAAATAACGAGAAAAATTGTATATAAAAAAAACTATCAATTTTACACAATTATTATATATATAAAATATTAATATTTAATAATAATATCATAATTTATATGAGACAAAAAAAAGACATACGGAAGGAGTATTGATAACTCGAAAAACACATTAGATCAGATTAACTAAATATGTATCTACATGTTAATATCCAAATATCATATCAATCCAATCGATGTTCACCTTCAGCGCCAAACCCAACAGAGACCCGTCAAGTCATCAACCCAGGCCCAGCCCACCATCCCCACACCCCACAAATATCTCCACGCTCAATCGAACCTCAAAGATATCTATCCCCTCAGTCTCCTCTCCCCCAAATCACAACTCCCAAATTTCTAGGGTTTCTCTATCTCCGATGCATCAACCGCTGCCGCCGACGATCCTCCCTCCGGCGCCGGCGCCGCCGCAACAACAACCACATCAATACTACCAGCAACCACCATCCTTCTCCTACCCCTCTCAGATACCGCCGCCGCAGCAGCCCCAACAACAACAGCAGCAGTGGATGATTCCGCCACCGCAGACGATGTGGATGGCGCAGCATTCTCTGCCTCAGCAGCAGCCGAATTATCAGGTTCAGTACCAACAGCAGCAGCAGGGGAGTGGGCAAGGGGGTGGTGCTGATGAGGTGAGGACGTTGTGGATTGGGGACTTGCAGAGCTGGATGGACGAGGCCTATATCAGCGGCGCCTTTGCTGCGACGAATGAGGTTTGGTTGAGTCGGATTGGACAGTCTTGGTATTTTGAGGTTTTGTGTTTGGAACATTAATTGACGTATGAATAGATCTCTGTGTTGTGATAGTGATGGGTGATTCCAATTTCGTAGTTAGAGGAAAATTGTGTGGATGAAGATTTCAATGTTAGAAAAGAGAAGTGCGATATTGAATCATTGATTATGATGTGAAGAGTGGTGTTGGACATATGGGATTTGTTGAAGATGTTTGATTTGGTTGTGGATCGGATTGCGTAGTGCTTGTATCACTAATGGCTTTTGGGGTAATTGGTCGTGATAGGCTTTATTTGTTGATTTTAGAATGGCAGAAAGATGTTGTGTACTCAGAATTCGTGTTAGAAACTGAGAGCGAGAATTAGCTGCAGTGGTGTTGGGTTTTAGATGATAACGATGTAGGCTTGCTTTGGAGAAACAGATATCAATAGATGGGAATACCGAGTTTGTACGTTAGGAAGACTATAAAGGTTCTCTGGTTCGTCTTGCATTGCAGACTACTAGACTGCATTCCTTTGTTAATGAGTCAATGTTGTTGCGAGTTGCTAGCCACTGGGTGCTGTTCTGCACATGTTTTATTTTTCTGCTATCCTTGTATTATGTGTTTTTTCTGTTGTTGTACTCGATAGAAAATCATTATTAGTAAATACTTACTGTGCATAGTATTGCATGCAGGTGGTGGGAGTAAAAGTTATCCGTAATAAGCTAACCCAGCAGTCTGAGGGTTATGGATTTATTGAGTTCCGTAGTCATGCTGCAGCTGAAAGAATTCTGCAGGCATATAATAACACCTTAATGCCTCAAGTTGAGCAGAACTTCAGGCTGAACTGGGCTTTATATGGAGCTGGCGAGAGGCGCCAAGATGACGGCCCTGACTACACTATATTTGTCGGAGACTTGTCTCCAGATGTTACTGATTACGCGCTGCTGGAAACATTTAAAGCTGGATATCCATCTGTGAAGGGTGCTAAGGTGGTCATGGACAGACTGACTGGCAGATCGAAGGGCTATGGATTTGTCCGATTTTCCGATGAAAATGAACAACAACGTGCTATGAATGAGATGAATGGAGTCACCATATCAAGTCGCCCTATGCGTACAGGTCCAGCTGCAACCAAGAAAAATGTCGGCACTATAGGTTTGCATCTTGTTTTGTTTATTCAAGCATGTCCTTGTTTGATTTATATCTTGCCTGGGTGATGAACCCATTATCAATTTTTTCCCTTTCTGTTTTCATCATTTTTTTTGTGTGATTGTGTAGGTTCTAATTTATTTTGATGTAAGTTATTTAGTTTGATGATTTCTAACATTTATATAGTATATTTATTCCTTCAGTTCAATTATGCCGGTGGATGAGAAACATTTAACTTCCTGCACTTTCGGAAATTGGGAGTAATCATTCTGTTCAGATATGTAAATTCAGAGAACTTATATGACTTTATTGTCTCAAAGCAGGATGTCAAGAGGTTTCATCATTTTTGGGCCTGGGACTGATTTCGGACCAAAATTGAGTTCCCTCTTAATGCTTGGCCTCTCGTAGGTCAGTTTGTGTTTATGCATAAAATCTTCAATTCACATCAGTTCCTTCATAAGAGTTATACCAACCGTTTTATTCTTTATATTCAGCTTTTCTATATATATTTCAAATTCCTGGCTGTGTATAGAGCCTCTTCCTTTAGCCTCTTTTCTTTTTATTCCTTTCCTTGCGTGTTCTTCGGTTCCTACCTCCTATTAGGCAACCAAATCAGCTACCTTGTTTATGTTCTTTATCTGGTTGGTTTATGTGAGAGATGAGATCAAATATTAAAAACAGTGAACTTGTGATGACTTGCAAATACGTTGTGAAAGATGGAATTAACACTGTTCTCTTCGATGAAATAGCAAGTATAATCTCTTTCTGGACGAGGAGAAAGTTTGAACTGTAGGTGTTTGGTGTTTGGGTCTTTGGCTTTATGCTTGTGTACTCTATTTTGTGATAATCTTGTAGTTCATCCGAGTTTGTGTTTTTTTTTTTTTTTGAATGGTGGGAAATGGAAAATAAATATATTTTTTGCTTCTACCATCTCACTATTTTTGTGCTTTCACAGCTCCTTATCAGAATACACAAGTGAACCAGGGTGATAGTGATCCAAATAATACAACTGTGAGTACATTTTTTAGTCGCTATTTGAGCCCTTTGCTTTGCGTGGCGGTCTTCTAATTTCTGCTTTTCTGCTGGTTCTCCTCCAGATATTTGTGGGGAATTTGGCTTCTACTGTGGTAGAAGAACATTTGACCGTACTCTTTCAGCGATATGTAAAAATACCTATGGGCAAAAGATGTGGCTTTGTTCAGTTTGCTAACAGGTCAGTGTCCCAGGTTGAGTAGTGCTTCATTTTCTAGAAAGCTGTCGTGAAACATATAGTAACTTGTAATTTCCATGATGCTGCAGGAGTTCTGCAGAAGAAGCATTACGAAATCTGCATGGAACTCAATTGGGTGGGCAGAACATCAGGCTATCTTGGGGTCATAATCCTTCAAATAAGCAGGTATATTCTTGCATTCTTCTTCACATCTTCCTCATACCTCAGGTTCCTTCGAGATTATTAATATGACGTAGTCTTGTAGATACATTAACTGAAACCATGATTTCTTCTGGACCCACTTGTTTTTACATCAAATGCAGGATCCACAAGCTGGATTAATGCAACCTCAAGCAGATCCAAGCCAGTGGGCAGGTTATTTCGGATACCCTCAGGGATATGGTTCCTATGGATATGCTGCTGGTGCTCCAGAAACAAACATGTATTACCAAGGTTATCAAGGTTACAGCAACTATGCAGCGGCTCAGCCACAGCAGCAGGTGCAACAACAGCAGGTACACCGCACTACATACTCGTCTTTTGATTGTCGGTGCACAATGTTTACGTTACTGGCAATTTAGTGACTAGAAGCTAAAAAATCTGCTATCCTATTGTGTTGAACTGCAGTTCTTTCTTTGTTTCTAACTTGAGTGATTGCTTTATGGTCCATTCTTGGTAAATTTCGTTGATAACCCACACTACGAAAAACTTGGTCTCGTGGTAAAAGATCTGTAGCTAATTGTTTGTATTTTGAGATATCTCACCAGACCTTTCCCTTGAACGTAAATCAATACGACCTTTGTCCTCGCTAATACCATTTTGATAACATGTTGACAAACTTGCTATCAAGTTATGGCTTTATAGGTGTGAGAAGGTCGATATTTTTATATGTTTCATTGTTAACTATTGTCACAGATACATTTTATGTTGTTAAGTCTTCACCTTTCCTCATTCATTGCTCTTTGATTTCTTTCGATATTATGCCTATTTGTATAGGATTGATTAGTTAATCTTTCGGAGATTTTCTGACTCCTTTTTTCGCTCTTTGTGCAGTGACTGCTGATTTGAGCTGCTATTGGTGTTCTCTTCTCCGATCAAAGATGCATAGCACCAGTCGCCTTCGACTCTAATGTTCTATGCTGCGAGGTTCCCTTGGCACAACCGTGTTTTCCTTTGTTGTCGTTAGAGCTGATATGCCCCTGAAACTTGTACTGGAATGAACCAGATTTTTACGTTGCACTGTTTGGTCTCATATTTTCACTGTTTTGTCTGATATTTTCACTTTAACTCTTGTGTTATCCTTTCATGTTGACTATCTCGAATTGAGTTTCCGGATGTTATTTGGATATGTTATGTTGATGTTCAAAGTGTGAAGGAGTGTTTCATCTACAAACCTCTCGCGTCGAAGTTAAAGCCCTGACATGCATTGGATTTTTATCCAAATTATCATGTATCGAGCTGACTAGGATGGAGGTCTTTAAAACATTGTAAAATAGCACTAGTTTATGGATCTGATGCAATGCAGCCACCAGAAGTGGCAAACTACGACTACTTTGTCAGACTATAAATACATCGTTGAATCACGAATCTAAGCTAAGACTCGGACATCTACACTGATCTCGTAGCTCCTGATCCTGCGTGTATAATGACACAAAACTTCATCTAAATTCCAAGGCAAAACTTCATAAGACATCACACAAATACAACTTCAAATTTCGCACATGGTTTTCTATCTATATGCTTCCGAAAATCTTCATCTCCATCGAATTTGAAGGTGTACAAAGCTTGCCTTTGTGTCATGCCGAGAGGGTATATTCGGTATATCCTCAGTTCGGCTCCTCCTCTTATACTTGCTGGCCTTTCTTGTTTCCAAATAGGTACATGTCTCAGCATGTTAAACTTTCTCAGTACTGCCGAGTTCAGGGCCGCCAATGTCAAGTTATTGGATCTGAACACGTAATATACGGGAGATGAGAACATATACTGATATACACAACAGCGAGCATACCCTTAAAAATATGATATATTGGAAGCCAATAGAATGGGAATAAAGGGCCTGCAGTAAGCTGCGACCTCACACACAGTTTTTAAAATAAC
Source organism: Drosera capensis (assembly GCA_001925005.1). Classification (NCBI taxonomy): domain Eukaryota; kingdom Viridiplantae; phylum Streptophyta; class Magnoliopsida; order Caryophyllales; family Droseraceae; genus Drosera; species Drosera capensis. The sequence continues at coordinate 18,538 of LIEC01012361.1, forward strand.
ATCTATAAGTTTTTTTAAAATTTTAAAAAACAAATTTATGTGAGATGTTTTGGCAGCATGAACTGCACCCTCACCGACCCCCGAATAGAATTTACCTCAAGAAAACGGATTCCATGTTGAATCTCCCTCTTTCTCTGACGAACAAATGATACATGGTTTCAGTGCCTCGGGTACACTTGCAAGGGCGTTTCTTAAACCTTGGATTAGCTTCCTCCTTCTCGTGGATTTTGGTGGCTAGGTGAATGCATAGACGGCATGAAGAATGTACAGCAGCCATGTCAACTAGTGCCTTGAAGGAGTCGGATGGACCCTCGAATTTCCACCTTTTGACAACAAAAAGAAGTCCATGATTTCCAATATGTCGGACAGGGAAAGCATTTAACAAAACTAAAGGATTTTCAAAAGGGAGAGACAAAAATGGAAAGAGAAACTAAATAAGATTACCTCAAAGAATGGTTGAATGCGCTAGGATTTTCGGCAAGATGTTTCATCTTCTTGGAAACTGCATCCACATCACCAACGTCCTTTATATGCAATATTCCATCCGGGCAAGGAGCAAAGTCTTGAATATTTGGAGCACCAACAACTACAGGAACGGTTCCTGAACAAACATATTGTAAACTACGTGAATGAATCCATGGTTCTCGCATCAACATGTCCGCACACAGATCTATTCTAAAGGAACTACCTCATCATATGATTGTGATACACATCAACTGCATGTAATGTTCTTAAGTGTCAAATGAATGAAGACATACAGAGTGGATGGTGCCATGTCCCGATAACAATGTGATGAGCAGATCAAATACCAAAAATCCATGTAAAACTAGCAATATAATGTGATGGACCGACACTTGGGTTACTAAGCCTGAATTGGGTCAACAGTGAAAATCCACTAATGAGAAGTGAAGTAACAATGCATACATAAATCACCAAAACCTTCTCAAACTTGCAAAGTTGGAATCGAATAAATACTGAAAAACAAGGAAGATTCAGGGGATGTCTTTTTACCAGCGACAAGAGACTGGAAGTACTTTTCAGTGACATAGTCCTCCTCATTCGAGTTCTCGAATGCCAAGCTGAATTTGTAGCGCTTCAAGGTCTCTACCTTGTCCACTGAGAGAAACATAGTACACATGAAACAACATCGAAATATCCGTAGTCATATGGTGATAAAAAAAATGTAGAAAAAAAACAAGATATTAATCCCGATGCATATTCATTTATGTTCATGTTTAAAACGAGGAAAGAAAAAGGGAAGGAGAAGGAAGTTTGAAGGCCTTGGCTTTAAGAGATGAAATGATAAAACCATCAGAATTGACTAGGTCAAATATGTATAATGAGAATTGACAATCAAGGTCAAAGTAATATAATCATAAGTCCCCATTGGAAAAATTCGTAGTTTTTTTTGTTGGGGGGAAGAGGGAGAGGGGGGGGACGGACATAGTCTTTGTCAGTGAAAGGGAAGTAAACCATGTGATACAAAGGACTAAAACATGAGAAGTATAAATATATCTTTAAAAAAAAAAGACCTGTTAATCAAAGAATGAAATTGGCCATAGGGGTATTTCAACCATTGAGATCAAAAAGTAGTTGTGGAGGAGAAAAAAGGATGGAGATAGAAGCAAATTCTAAAATAGCAACAAGAAGCACAGTAACAAAATGAAAAGGAAAGTAGGACGTCCATTGCATCTTATTGCTAGAAGATATATATGATGAACTTGCAGACCTCTTCCATCATGGTTCCTGTGGCAATTTCCATAAGAATCTATTGTGATGCCGTTTTTCTCAAGTGCTTCAAGAGCTTGCAGACGAAAGTTCCGAGCACCACAATTAGAGATGAAAGCAGCAGCCAGAGCATTCTCAGTTTTTGGTTGCACAGGTGCCATAATGTCATACTCAGCCCAAGAGAAATATCCAACAGGGACATCAGATGAAAGAGTCGTAGTCATGATAACATCAAAACCCTTCCTGGAACACAAAAGAAATTAAATATGAATCTCAAAATTATCTTCCATGGGGGAGAGAACCAATCCACCAATAAATTATGTCGAACAATATTACCGATCCAATGATACTAGAAAACCATTTTGAATTCTTCGAACTTCCGTTGAACTATATTCTAATAGGTCTAAGCATCAAACTCAAAATAAAATCAAATATTGGCTCAAGAAATGGAGAACAATTACCAGCATAGTTCACAATTCAAGAGTGCAGGAGAAAACAACACAAGGCACAGGTTTAGGTCCAATTGGGCATATTGTGCATAGATCTTAAATTAAAATCATTTGGTTTCTGATCAGTCAGGAGCAAATAGAGAGAGACAAAGTACACCTGTATGGATATTAGTTTATTCTCATATGCATGATCACAAAAGCAGACAACTAAGTAAATAAAACTTAGTTGAAGATCAAATTTCAACCTCAGTTTATGTACATAATACATGCAGCTATAGATAACTCTTAGTGCATATGAAAACTTTATATTGTGCTTACCTACCGTCGTGCATTGCCTATGTCGTTCTCCACATAATAATGAGATGATTCCATCGATCGTAACACACTAGATATTCCTGGTTGTTGAGGCCAACCAAATCCAGCATCAACCTTCTTATTAGAATTGTATCCGAATTTACACCCCACTAAGCAGGTTTTCCACTCCTAGATCATTTATAAACAATAAATAAATAAATGGAATTCAAAAGAAAAAGTCATTCAGGAGAAAATTATTATTCAAAACCATTAATATTTCGAAAGTAACTGGCAAAAGCTGCCAAGCTAATATCAGCCAACACATCAGTGGCATCCCATCTGAAAATTTTCAAGACTTTCTATCCGAAGATAAAATGCCAGCTTAGAACATCTAAAGCCTTTCCCATCAGCTGTGACGTGAACATGGATCCTGCAAACATATTAAACTCTAACTAAACAAACAAACCAGAAGCATCCCTCAACACATGTTCAAAAGGACATTGATTCACACAACCAGCAGAACCAGAAACACCTTTTCTACTATCTTTGCTACTTTTTTTTCCCTTATTAACTTGATCTATCATCCTAATTTCTTAACTTGCCCAAGAATCCTCCTTCTTCGTCCTTGTAGCGCAGCACACTAATCCTCACATATCTCTCCCGAAGCACGTCCAAATTTCAATTTTTATTTTGAACAACACATCATAGGCATAGCATTTCACCGCATCATCCCAACCTTACCAGAGACAACATCTTTCACAGCCATCACCAAGATACTAGAATCCGCCCCTTATTAACCAAGTCCCACAACCCAATTCACAATGCTCCAATAACTTCACCCCTAAATAATCATCCCATATCATATCACCTCTTAAAAAGTTCCTAAATTCATACCTACACAATAGTACTCCCCATTTCTAGATACTTGCCTCCTCAGACCACCACCACCACCATAGTTCGCATTCGCAATACCATCTTGTTTCTGTTCTTCAAAAATCTGCCTATGTCTCACCCGTGCAACACGAATCCTACAACTCGAAATGAATATCACTAATCACATAGATACAGCTCAATGAATTCCGACCAATCGAGCTGAATCCACAAACCTCAGCAGGCGCAGACACAAAAATCGGATCCTTGCCAAAATCCCTCGAATAATCCACCGCATCTTCCCTCTCCAACCACCACTCACACCCCTCAATCTCAACCACCTCACCACCACCACCTTCTCCTCCACCCTCAATCTCAATCACACGATGATCATTACTATATTCAGTCCGATCATAATTACTATGAGAATGAAAGGAGTCAGCCCAGGAGTGAACCAAGTCAACGTTCTTCGCCACATCAAGCCTCCCAAGCAAAGCCACCTCACACACCACCACTATCACCACCGCGATAACCCCGATCAGCTTCGGCCACCTCTGCCTCTGCTGCTGCTGATGCTTCGCCGCCGCTGCTGTTCTTCCCATGGGGATCGCGACCGAGGCCGCCGGCGTCGTCTCCATTGATGCGGAGGAGGAGATGGCGGCGACGGCGGCGCGCCTAG
>LIEC01012361.1:22622-42361 GCA_001925005.1 Drosera capensis
GGGGGGGGGGGGGAGTTGGTGAGGTGAGGTGACACGCAAGCGACGAAGAGATTTGAGAAATGGATACTCCTATTGAATGCACCAAAATCATTTCATGTTAAAATTTGACTTTAATCTGTACTATAAGAAAACCGAACCTGATAACATCATAATGTACCTAGATGAGCGTCTGGGCAACGAATTTGGGCAATGAGTCTATCGAGACAGGCGTTTGGATGCCGGATTTTATCGAGATAAGCATTGCACAAACAATCAGTAATTATTTTAAGTCAATTCGTAGGAGAGCCTCAATGCCATTAAAAGTCATATATATCCTATTCAACGTTAGGAAACATCGATTATGCATTATCTGAAGACACCATGGAGTTTCCATGTCAAATAGTAACAAGTGTATGGACACAACGCTAGTCATCTTCGTTCCATCTTTGCAATTCACCACGTTCATCCTTCCATATGAAATGCAATCTTTGCAATTCACCACGTTCATCCTTCCTATTTTGGATGCCTGACTAGTAGAAACGCCGCATTGCAATTCAACTATATAATTTTTTATTGGAATCAAAAGCTTCTGTGTGCGACCACAGGCGACACAAAGGAAGACTGGAAAGATGTTGGAGCCGTCATCACTTCTCGCCGACTGATATTAAGCTCTTCAAACTAATCTATGCTCTGTGTTCAATCCAATTTCTTCATGTTTAAACAAGTATCTGCAGCCTGGCTGAATAGGTCCTCGACTTGCTTCAGTTCATTCTCTGCACGAATAGAAACATTCAATGAAGATCTAAGTTAACAACTTCATCCCGATATTTCCAATACGGAACAATTCACACGGATCTTGCCAATCAATTTCAGACTTCCTCTCAGTAAAACTCAAGTGAGCGATCAAAGGAGCAAAGCATGAAATATGAAACTGGCACTAAATCATAGGCAAGATAAACATTTTCTTAATGGATGAAAAAGGAAGGATTCATCACCGGCAGCTTGTTGTTGTTGTTGCAATTCTTGTCCGATAGCATCATTCTCTGCCTGGACAAAATCACCAACAGCAGAACACACGTTTACAAGAAAGTATATTGAGATGATTCGAAAAGAAACACATTGACTCAGCAACATGGTACCTGAAGCTCTGCGGTTCTCTTCAGTTGAGCCTCTTAACCACCCTTGACCAATGTAATTTTAACGGATAAACATCAAATACACTGGACGCGTAATATTTAGAAAAAAAAATATCGGATTATCGAACCCATATGGATTGTATAAATAAGTATCGAAATTATGTTATCCTTTCTTTATCTAGACGATGAAATAATGGATGATTTTCTAATTAATACATATTAAATAGATATAAGTGAGAAATGGCTAAGACTTAACTATAGTTTTTTTGTTTTTTTTTTTTTTTTTGCTGTGCGTCTCTACTTCATTTTATAGGTGAATTTTAGCAATAACACATAAGGAGGGATGTCAGCAATTCTCTGAAAATTCTAAGCTCTGGAGCACGCCTGTGGAAATATGTGGTCGAAGGATAGCTGTTTGCGCCCGTTGTTGTTGAACACAGAATTTGATCTTCTGGATGATGGCTGTGCGTGACTGACTTCAACAATTGCTGTTGGATTTGTGATGGGCGTTGGTGGTGGATGGCGGCTGGCTTCTGGATGATGGATGCGCGTGACTGTTCTGAAAGCTCATGCTGATTGGGCTTAGTGTATTGGACTTTCAAATAGTTGGGCTGAATTGAGAATAAAATAGATTAGGCTTTGTTGCTGTTGGGTGGATGAATTGTTCTAAATGGGTTTGCTTGTTTTGTAACTCAACACTTTCAACAATTTAATCCTAATAATCATATTCAATATACTTCTCATCACAAATGTTAAATAAAAAGAAGATTAAATTTACGTAAAAATGATCTCAATCAGTCCTGAGAGGAAATGCATTTTACTAGCGCATCAAACTGGAAAAAACACCCAGGTCAAATAAGATTCTGATCTTATACTGAGCATTATGAGTGTTTGTTGTCAAAACAAGAATACGAGCTGTGCTACAGGAAAAAAAAATGCAAGATTCAATCACCAAAGACCGAACAAGAAAGAGTTCCGTAATTAAAGTCTTGAATCATCCGTTCACACTCAATTGAGCTTGTTCCATTCTCCGACTGTCTTCCTAGAAATACACTTTCATCCGCTTGTTCCAATCTTTTAAGCACCATTCTGTTTTCCTAGAAATACACTTTCATCCACTAGTCCATTCTGTACTAGCAATGTTGTTTTGCCACTCTCTCCTTGAATACTTTCTTAGACCTCCAATTAGCTAATCGACCAGTAGGCTCGCGTGATCATCACATAAATCCACATAAGGATGTATCACTAGCGCTTTTGTAATTATTATTCTCTTCGTTTCGAATTAATCAAAACGTTTTGACTTGATAAGAAAATTTATACGAGTGTTAATTTATGTGGATTTTGATGAAGAATAAATATTTTTTTGTGATAGTGGAGTTTATTGTAATAATTATAAGATGAGTTAGTGATTGTAATGTAACAATCTCATGATTTTATATTTTTTTATATTAAAAAGTTATCAAAAATAAAAACGTTTTATTTAATTTGAAATTGATAAAAAAACGTTTTAATTAATTTAAAATTAATAAAAAACGTTTTAATTAATTTGGACGGAGTTAGTATAACATTTGATATCAAATTAATATTGCTGGTTGTTCCATGAGACCTTTTTTGACACTGAGATCACTGTATCAACCTATCTATACACTTGAGAGATATTCATAACTCACTTTGAATCACTTTTTTTCTTCTGTGAGGTTTCTTTTCTTCAGGCGATTCGGGATATCTGCTATCAGGTGCTTGGGATCGTAGGACTATCTGATAGCAATCAATATATGCCATTTCTTAATCTTTTTAATGCAGAGGCATTTGAAATAATAATGGACAGAAAAATATATTTTTGTTAGATCTGCAAAATAGTAAAGTGTGTCCTCTTCTCCCTTTCCATCAATTTTCATTGGCATACTGTACTTATTATCACATGGGTTTGCTTAACACTCCAACATATGATTTCATTGATCTCACTTTCGCAACCAAAGCTCTCTTCTTTCCAGGAATCCAAAAGTATTATCATGACGCGGACCCATTAGTCGTGCCCGAGTCCAAGGTGCGATATCTTACCATTACTATTGCATGATATAAATATCTATTTTAAATATATTTAATTACGGAGTTCTTTCTGTTATAATAAAATGGATAAATAAGTTTTCAACCTCAAAATACATAATCATGATAGATCTTCGAATACTTTAAAATATTTTAACATGATGTGTCAATGCGTCTAATGTTTTTTGTATTTACTTATGACCTTGGTTTCATTTTCTTTCTTATCAGTTATCTTTTTGGCATGAGATGTTACTAGTTCTCTATAAATACTTACATTTAATCAGCTATACTGTTCAGCTTTCTACACATTCAAGCTCAATCCCAGTTTCTCTATTTAACCTTTCCCTCAACTTTCTCTCCAAAACTTTCCCCTCAGTTTCAACCAAAAATGGCTGTGATGTGCAGATCAAATGGCTACACCAAAGTGGAGAAAGAAGACCCGGAAGAAACGAAACACAGACAAGCTTTGTTCTTGATCTACAAGACGCTCGAAGAAGCGGATAAGATGATGGTGAGCAGGAGAAAGAAGCCGTCGTGGCTGAGATTGAGGATGAGGAAGCTTAAGGTGAAGGTAGGCAAGAGGATTAGGAAGACGATAATACTGAGCGTGTCTAGGACTGGTGTGTATAGGAGCATTATGTGCCACTTCAAGACTTGGCGACGGATTTTCCATGGTGGAGCCTCCACGGCTAGCCTCCCCGAACCATACTTTCAGTCCACAAAGTCAATCTGTTTTTGAGTATTGAATCAGGGTGATGATCATATGGAGCTGTTTGATTTGGAGAATGGCTGAGCCGGTTAAGGTTGAACTTGCATGGATCTTCTTGTCCTGGAAAAATACTCTGTGTTCTTTTGGTGATGTTATGCAAAAGGAAAAAATGTCCATATATCAAGGCTGTATGGTTTGAAAGCAATATGATATGTGTGAGTACATGTAAAACACATACCTTTGTTGTTCTGCTAAATGAGAAGAGTGTATGGGATGATCTTTCTGGTTGGGCGTCCTGGTTTTGATTTTGTACATAATCAACATATTGCTTCTCAGTCGAAGTTCATCGTTTTGAACGGACTCCTATCTTGATGGATTTGGTGTAAGTGTCATGTTTCAGGTAATCGTGTGATGCAGAGAAGCCAAAGGACGGGTTTAGTATAGAAGGCCCTTGTTTGAGGAGGGGTTATATAAACCCTAATATTGAAGAGATTGTAAGATTTGAACTCGTGATCTCTACGGTAGTATTGTAATATCACATCGGCAGCCAATGCCGCTATTTACAGTGTAATTTGGTAGCAATGGTTTCCTAGAGTTTTTTTTTTTTGGTGTTTCCTGTATGGAAGCAAGAAGCAGAATCTGATTCTTGAAAAAGACGTTTATTGTAGATGATCTTTTAGGACCAGTGATAATGATGTGAGGTTCCCAAAAGCTCCTTGACGATGGGTACTTCATCGTCTCAGAAGTTTAACTCAATGACAGATGACCTATATGGTCTTTCAAAATAAGCTGATGGATTGGCATTTTATATAGACCTAGGCTCATTTGCCACCAACCTGACTTCCTGGAGGCTCACGAATCACGCTATTCTGTCGTAAACTCGGTTTCAGCCATGATCTTGTTCTGGGTTTTTAAACCCTTTCCATTCATTTGATCCATGCAACTCCATATACTTCACAAAAGTTTTCCCGATCTTTGAAAATATAATCAATATATCAAATCTTGATAATTATTATTAAATAATAATTTATATTGATTATTTTATAATCAATAACAAATGTGATATGTAGATCTGGATAATATGAATATATCCTACCTCATGTTTCTTGAGTTGAGAATTTCCTTGTTATTTATTTATTTATTTATTGAAATTGAGAATTTTGCTGTCACAAAATTTAGCAGGGTTCATCTCATCATAGGTTAAGCATCACATTGTCCCCTTCACGTAACCACACCACCATCTCCCCACTCTTCGACTCTCCTCTCCAGTGCTCTCATTTTCCCGCCTTTTCTCCTCCGCCGCCCACCACCCCCTTTCTCAACCCCCCAATTCCACCATGTTGTGGGTGGACAAGTACAGACCCAAAACCCTAGACAGCGTCTTGGTCCACGAAGAAGTTGCCCAAAACCTCAAGAAATTGGTGATTCTTCGACCCTTATGATCCAATTTCATTTGGGTATTTTCAGTTTTTGGAATTGATTGGGTGTTTGTGGGTTTGTGATTGTAGGTGACTGAGCAGGATTGCCCTCATTTGTTGTTCTATGGGCCTCCTGGGTCGGGGAAGAAGACTCTTATCATGGCGCTTCTGAGGCAGATGTTTGGTCCTGGTGCTGAAAAGGTGAGGAATTTGGGGATGGTTTTTGTGAGATGGAGTTGTGTTTGTTGGATTGATTTGGTGTGGTTTTTCATTGTGGTGTACTTGTGTGCAGGTGAAGGTGGAGAATAAGGCATGGAAGATTGATGTGAGTTGGGTGTTTGGGGATTTAGGTTTTTGTTTTGTTTTGTTGATTTTAATGGTTTAGATGGTTTAGAGTTTGTTTCTTTGTTTTTCCATGTTGAGTGTCATTTGTGATATTGAGATAGATTTTGGTGTTATTCGGATTTCAAGCAAGGCGGAATGATTTTGCATGTTGAGATTGGGAGAGAGAGATGGGAGGGTAGGATGAGTTATCCTTGGTGAAGGATCGAAGGGTTTGGTGATCACTATGCAGAAGTATCGATTCCAAGTTAGGGTTGACTGTATGGATATTGTAATATATCACATCTTGTGATAAATTAACCATTGTAGGATCACCACACTTGGTAGATGTGCAAGGATAGATGAGGCTACTAAAGAGGTAGATCGAAAATGAATTTGAGAGAAACAATGAAGTATGACATTGATTCCATTAGCTCACAGAAAATATTGAACTAAGATAAAGAAGAATGTCATCCTCATATTCATGTGTTTCTATCTCATATGACACAGAGTCTTGGTTTCTCTTTGGTGCAGACCTGCTGGGGAATAGCATTCCTTGTGATGTTATAGCTCGTTCAAAGCCGGTGAACTATCTTATGAACTTATGTAGATTTTGATGTCCTGTACAGGCCGGAAGTAGAACAATTGATGTGGAGCTCACCACCCTATCAAGCACTCACCATGTAGAGCTAAATCCTAGTGATGCAGGATTTCAAGACCGGTATGTTGTTCAAGAAGTAATCAAAGAGATGGCTAGGAACCGACCTCTTGATGCAAAAGGAGCGAAGGGATTTAAGGGTAAAAATTCTCTTGAAGCTTGATGATGCTCTATTATTGTTACCGTGACATGCCCTACTTAGTTTGTCTTTGTTCTTGTACGAGCCGTATACAAAGTCAATTAAGATTATAGGGGCCCAACATGACAGAACTGTGTAACTTTGTAAGGTATAACTTATCGTGAGTGTAGATATTGTGAAACCAGTTTCCTGCTTTTCAATATTGCTATCTTTCATGTTGTAATTCTCACTCCTCTCATCCTAGATGCTGAGATACTTTACTTTCTTCTCCCTTTGATACTTTAAGCCTTTTGGTTCCAGAGCCATCATGTTGGGCATGCAACATCAGGACATAGGTTTTACATTCGAGCCCTCCGGATATTTGCAAGTAGCATCAAATTGTTCAAAATAGTGTTTATCCAGCTATCTAGATGAGTGAATATTTCTGATGGTTCATACTGCCAAAATTTTCTTAGGAGCATGTAAGTCCTTGTAATATTTTCACTCTAGCTTCTTAGCTTCTCTTGTATGTGACATAAAAGTTATGGATTTGCAGTGTTAGTACTCAACGAGGTTGACAAACTCTCCAAAGAGGCTCAACATTCATTGCGAAGAACAATGGAGAAATATAGCGCATCCTGCCGTTTAATTCTTTGCTGCAACAGTTCCTCAAGGGTTACTGAAGCAGTCCGGTCTCGCTGCCTGAATGTGCGTATAAGTGCCCCAGCGGAAGCAGAGGTATATTTGCATTTATGTTTATGAATTCCATTTGCTGCTATGAACTACAGTGTTCCATTCGTATTCTATATTTTCATCTCTTCCCTTTTGTGACAAGACTTATTTGGAACTGACCCATTGATTGCATAAAAGTGTCTTGATGTTAGCTTACATTTGGTCTCATCAAATTTCTGAAACGTATCCAATTGGTTTTTTTTTCCCATGAACTTGTGAGAAATTTCACTGCAGATTGTGACGGTATTGGAGTACATAGCCAAGAAAGAAGGGCTGCAAGTCCCACCTCAACTTGCTAGCCGCATTGCTGAAAAATCAAATAGGAGCCTGAGAAGGGCCGTATTGATGTTTGAAACTTGCCGTGTTCAACAGTAAGAATCTTAGGAATAGGATATCCATGTCTTTCATTGAAATCCCTTATCTAGTTATGGTTGCTTATATTTGTCCTTGAGTGTAGGTACCCTTTCACCGCTAATCAGGCTATACCCCCGATGGACTGGGAGGAATATATTTCCGAAATTGCTTCTGATATCATGAAGGAGCAAAGCCCCAAAAGGTTCTTAGCATGCTCCTTGTAAAACATTTACAGCATTTGGCTAGAAGTTTTTAGCACTTTGCTTCATTTACTTATCTATCTATATTACTCCCTAACCCACCCCCCACCCCCCAAAAAAAACCTATGTAATGCGAGCCGCTGCTACATCTAAGCTTTTAAATATTTCTGAATGTTTCTTCTGCCTGTTGTTTAGGCTGTTTCAGGTTCGAGGAAAGCTCTATGAGCTACTTAGTAACTGTATACCTCCAGAGGTTATTTTGAAGGTAAGGAAATTCATCTGCTTTGTTGTCAGAATAAAAATGCAAGCATTAAAGTTTTGCACGTCTCTCTAATAGATCTTCTGTTAATCATTTTCTTGTGTTCATCAATTGCAGAGGCTTCTTTACGAGTTATTAAAGAAATTAGACGCCGAACTAAAACATGAAGTCTGCCATTGGGCTGCATATTATGTAAGTTTTGAATTGCGCGCTTGTAATTTGTTTTGTTGTTTTTGTTGTTTTTTTTTTTTAATGCTGTTCTGATGATTGAGATTGAGGCTCGCAGTTCTTGCTGCAACACTGCAATAAGGTTATATGTTAATAGAATAAAGACTGCTATTCATCTGTTGTCTGTTCTAATACAAGCCAGTCTAGCGTTGCTGCCTTGTTGCAAGTTCTAGATGGCTCTGACTTCGCCTCTGTACAAATGTCATTCTCGTTACACTCCTATATGCTTTTAGTCAATAACGCTTTGCTTAAATATAGGAATATTGAATTCTTGAAATAATATGCTTATCTAGTGCCTTTTTTCTCCAGGAACACCGCATGCGTCTTGGACAGAAAGCGATATTCCATCTTGAAGGTACTTTAGATTGCTGGAAATCGACTGCCTCGCTTGTTGCCTATGTTTTGTATCACATTTTATTGCTTTAGTGCTAGCTTCTCTGAACTTCTGATGGTTTGCCTATTTCTATCCCTGCATCAGCTTTTGTGGCCAAGTTTATGAGCATTTACAAGGGTTTCCTCATTGCGGCATTTGGTTGATGAGGTTCTCAAAGTCATATCCGATGACAGTGGTGACTGCAGCTTGTGAGGATTATGCTTCAGATCTGCAAGGAAGTCGCTGTTGGTTTTGTTGTGTAGGAACTCAAGTTGGTCGTTTTTTCATTTTTAGTTCGTGTTGTGTAGATGTAAAACCTTGCATGAAAGAATGAAACATCACCAAATCACCGTTGCAGATATGAGTTTTCATGATTTCTTTGCTCTCTTCTTTTTAGCATTGAAAGTAGGTCTTAAACTCCGAGTAGTGTGAACTCGGCTTACGAAAACATGATCTCGAGTTTGTTTAAGATTTATGAATGGAAAAAACAACATCAGGAAGAAAACATCTTTGGCTTCCTTGTGGGCGTTTTACTCAAAGTGGAGGAGGCGGATCCCTGACTGTTCAAAAAAGGTGTTGTTCATGTTGCATGTTCACCCATCCAAAATAAAAGAAAACAAAACAAAAAATCCAAACTAGAAGAAAAAAAACTGCAATTTCATTTCTTGTATTTTTCATCATTGGACATTGTTGTTGTCCTGGGGCAACACAACAAGAACTCCAAGCCCAACATGGATGAGTTAAAAAAAAAGGTTGCAAAAGGTGTGCTGATTGTAAGTGTATCAGTGTAGTGAGCTTTGCAATTCGAGGGAAACTACGAGTTCTAGATCTAACACAACTCTTCCGAATATAACAAAAAATATGACTTTTAAGATCAACTAACGGATACAAAAGATTTTGAATATTGATATAGATCACTTTGGATAACTATAACAGATAATATATTTTGTAAAAGGATTTTTTTTTATTCACTTTAGATATTTTACTTTTTTATTTATTGATTTTAATATTTTGCAATTTTTGTTTGAAAGATATTTTGTTTTTTCCTTTTCAGTTATGCATTTTGTTATTTTGTAATTGTAAAACATATTTTAATTCTTATGAGATCTATAATAAATTGATTGCATGTTTATTGATTTGTTGATGATAGGACGCTCGATCGAGACTCGATTCTGATGTGATCAATAATGTCGAGACTAATATGTTGTGACGAACATGTTCATTTATAGTTAGATATATAAGATTAGACATTAGATTAGATTAGATAGGTCACATGAGATTATATATAAGATTATTCATTAGATTAGATTAGATAGGTCACATTAGATTATATACTAGATTTGTTTGCGTTTTTATGAAAATTAAAAATTCTTTTAAAAAAAATAGATTCTTTGTCGTTTGTCATGTCCGACATGATTCAATGTCAAACACAGTTTTATAATTAGACATATAACTAGAATTAAATATATTAGACTATTTTAGATATGTTTGTTTTTTTAAGTTATTATTGATTCATTCCAGGAACTTTGTTGATCTGGTGTTCTTTTTGTTTTGTTTTTTTTCCTGTGGTGTTGCTGGACTGGAGTTTCTGTTGTGTACCTGCAACCTGGTAAGACTTTGATGGATCAAACTTATTTTAATTAAATTATTTACATATTATTTATTTAGTTCAAATTTTCATTCATATGTTTTTACCAAAAAGGGAAAAAATTTCGTATCTAATGAATCGGTACTTCCCGATTTTGTTGAGATTTATTTTGCACTCACTAAATCTAAATTTCAGCCAGGAAAGATAGATTTGAGATATGAAATCTTTCATCAGTTCATCTATCCAACGTAGGCATTATATTACTTGCCAATCAAACAGATCAAAGAGGGAAAAAAAAAGGATGGCATCTCCATCTCCTTGCTTGCCAAGGGACAACCTCTTCGACATCCTCGCCCGCCTGCCAATCAAGTCGATAATCCGATTCGTGCGCGTATCCATGGCATGGAAGACCATGATCAAGGACCCTGCATTCATCAAACTCTACAACAAAATTCATGCCGACGAACTCAGCCCCAACACCCTCATCTTTGAGCATGAAGACTCACTTTGGTCTATTGATCTCGACAACAAACGTGAACAGAGATGCCAACCTCTCAACAGGAGGAGCGAGGACAGCTTGCTCGTTGGATCCTGCAATGGTCTGCTCTGCTACGGTTGCGACAAAGGGGAACATGTCGCTATTCTTAACCCTAAGACCCGAACCCGCTGTGTGCTCCCTTCAGTACCTGATGGAAATACAACGGACATTTATTTCTCGGCCTTGATCGGGTTGGGCTACGATTGCTTCAGTGATGATTACAAGGTGATTAGGATCTCTCGGGCGATGAAGGCATATGATCATCAGATTGTCGAGACCACTAAGGTTGATGTTTATAGTTTGAACAAGGATTCGTGGCAAAGCTGCCAGCTTCCGTGGAGCAGTGCTCAGTACGCGTTGCATTTAAGATTTCTGAGTTATAGTTGTCAGCGGTCCAGCGCGGTTGTTAACAATGCCGTACATTGGCTTGTCGAGAAATCCGTCGGTAAAAATAGAAATCATGTCATCCTCGCGTTTGATCTTAGATACGTTGGGAAGTATTGGGAAGTGGTTGTGCCGCCTCAATTCGAAGCTGCTCTAAATAGCACGACTCTGAAGGTTTTAGGTGGATACTTGTCACTGTCCAGTTCGAATAGTTCGAATAGGTCTGATGGCTTAGAGTTGTGGATCATGAGAGAATATGGAGTGATCGAGTCCTGGACACAAATAGTTAAGTTGGATCTCAACCGCAAGCCCCGATTATTATGTTGGCTAGCTTTAAGTTATGGTAGAATAATACAATATTCTGAAGATCGGGGACAAATTCTAGTTGAATTTTCTTGCGTGTCTCTAGGGCGAGTCTTCTGGTATGATCTCAAACACCAAAGTTTTACAACTGTGCAAGTCCAGCGGAAGAGCAGTCGCCTTTTATTATACGAAGAAAGATTTTGTCCCCTTGTTTAAGGGTATTTACGTGCTGATATCATTATACCTTTCGATCATGGTCTTAGTTTCTACTTTAACAAACTCTATACATTGTTCTTCTTCGCAATTCCTTGCAATTTTGTACAATTTTGTCATCGATTTAGCTTATTTGTTGCTATGCCTTTAGCATTTCCATATCGAGATCATATATAGTTGTCGTCTACAGGTTTGTCGACATAGCACTGCTGCTAATAAAAAACGGAAGCTGTAACCAAAATAACACAAAGAACGTCCTGTCACAGTAATCAAATTTACATACACTTAAAATACCTAATGTAATGCACACGTATGATTTTGGGGAGGGCCGCAACACCATCCATTGGGCAAATTGGCGACGAGGTCTGGATTTTGGAGAATTTGGTTGCTTTGATGACTCGCTTCTTCCTAAGCAACTCGGGATGTTATTGATTAACCCGGACTCAATGGCTACATGGGTGTTGAAGGTTCGATATTACCCCCACTTGTCACTGACGAGGGGCAAGCCCATCATACCTATGGAGAAGTATACTGTCGGTGAAATCTCTTCTGCTAAGAGGATTATGGTGGAGGATTGGTACTGGAAAGGATACGCTCATTTTTGGGGATCCTTGGTTACCATTGTTGCCTAATTTCCGTCTCGTGGCGACGGTAGAGATCCTTTTGAATGATGACAACAGATGATCATGATCAGAATGTCGAGACTACTAAGGTTGATGTTTATAGTTTGAGCACGAATTCGTCGCAAAGTGGCCACCTTCCCTGGAGCAACGATCAGTACACGTTGCCATTAGGGGCTTTGGGTTATCACAATCAGCTTTCTAGTGTAGTTGTGAACAATGCTGTGCACTGGCTTGTCAAGAAATCCATGAATGAAAGTCAAATTCATGTTGTTCTCGCGTTTGGTCTTGCATGTATTGCGATGTACAGGGAAGTGGCTGTGCCGCCTAGCTTCTTAGATAGCCTAAGGTTTGCGGATTTGAAGGTTTTGGGTGGATACCTGATATCTGTCGCTGTGGAGCTCGATGCCGTCTGATTGCTTAGAGTTGTGGATCATTAAAGAATACGGAGTGATAAGAGTCTTGGACTCTGATAGTGAAGTTTGATCCTGGTAGCATGCCCCGACTATGTAGATTTAGCAGAATAATACAGTACTTTGAAGCGAGGGGTCAAATTCTAGTTCAATACTGGCTTGGTCCTCCTAGGCAAGTCTTCTGGTATGATCTCAAAGACGGAAAATGTATGTCTGTGGAACTTCCCAAGGATATCAGCATCCTACACCTTTTAGTCAATTATAGAATGATTCACTATAAGGATAGGGATAAGATCTACGTGCGTCTATTACATATTTTATTCTATTCAATCCATTATACATTAAGTAGACAAGTAATTGTTCTATACGGAAGTTTATTTACCTAGCAAGCTAGGATGAGATTCTAGTTAAAATATCACTTCAATGAATCAAGACCAACACAATTTCTACAAGTGACTGGATCCCCATTAGAACTAGAACTAAAACGACTTGCGACATGTACCTAAGAATTCGATCTATATCGAATTCTTATTTTAAATCATGTAAAAAGTTCGATTTGTCCTCTGAATAAATAAAAAATTGGAGAAGATTTTTTGATTTTTTTTTTTTTTCTGTATAGTCCGAAGGATTTCGCTTTTCTTTCTATTGTTACTTGTTCCCCCGCCGTGATTGAATGATAGTGGAAAATAAATTCGTGGGATTGATCTTGGGTGAGCATATTACCTTAATGTAAAAAAATAAAAACACGTCTTATTATGCATGTGTAGAAAAAAAGACAAGGAAATGAGGTACGTTTTATTTAGAAAGATTTCGGCCCCTTTTTTAGGAGGATTTACAGTCTTGTTATGCTCTAGTAATATTCTAAATACGAAAGATCGTCACATGCTGACACCAATCATTCATTCATTGTAGTAGCTTTTATTTCAGAAAACCTCTATTTTGTTATTCGTTGTATAAGGCTTTTTAGTCCATATGTGCTTGATGTAATTATTTTTCTCCAAAATCAAATTAATCAAGAGTCAAGAAGCACGACTGTTTCGGCGGTGAGTAATCGTCCATGAAACCAGACAATGAAATAACCTAAACGGATGTGTTTGCCTCTATTTCTATAGAGTTGCTCCAAGAAAATGAGATAAAAAAAAATTCGATAATAAAATTTGCTGAAACAGGGCCAAACTAGTTCATTTACAACAAACAATGTACAAGCAACCCACTACCCTCTAAAAAATGTCTATGGGATAACACCCAAGTCTATGAATTGGACTCTAGTCACAAATCAAAATTCTAATCAACACAATGTATTTGAGAAAAAGGAGTTACAGCCGCTAAGCTGTTTTTAAAACACATGTGAGCTGTGTTTGCGGTTTGCAACACCCATATATTTTGTGTGGATGGATGTCTAATCATAAGTAAAAGAAACCAACTCATACATATCATTATCAAATCCATCTGGCGTCCCTAGTCGACCTCCGGGATGCTCTGGAGGGCGGGCCGCCACGCCCCTTGACGATGGACCTCGAAATGATGACTATTCTCCATCAACCTACGTATCATCTCATCCACGTTCATATTACTCTTTCCATCGTTGGCTCGCCGGAGAAGCGATTCCTCCAGCTGCTTTCTTGAGATCGTGATCCTCACCTCCTTCGCCGGAGACTGCCGGTCAATGAGTCCTTCACTGAGCTCATGGTCAATGGGCCGCCTGTGTTGGCGGCCCATGGACCCCCAGTCTTCTCCGGCCCATATTGATGATGATGATGCTGGGCTGCAACAGTTGCCCATTTCAGGGAAGAAAATGTCTCGATGTCGGACTTCTTTGGTTTTTTGGTGAATATTGTTTATTGTTGATGGGTTTCTATTTTTTTGGAATGGAAGGAGAGATTGGAAGAGGGGGTTGGGGTCGAGTTTATATAGAGAAAATTTAAGCTGACCGTGACAATTTTTTATGGAGAAGTGTGATGAGGTGGAGCCTAGGTGGTCAAATATCTACATAAAAACTTATTCTATGCATGTATTTCTGATATGATTTGGTATTTGAACCTTCACAAAAAATTAATGAATATATTTTTATTAAAAGATCATCCTTTTCAAGCTTATACACAAAAGATCATTTTTAAGATTTTAATTATCAATTGAATTTTTCTTTTTCTTTTTCTTTTTTATTTAAACACAATCAATTTCAGTTAATTACCTCCATAACATATTTGATATCTTTTCATTTTCTTTTTCATTATAGATTTCGATTGTTAAAAAAAAACAAGTAGACAAAGATCATCAAAATCTAGCACTCTTCTTCCCCCAACGCCACCGCAAAATATCATCCTTCACCACAAAATCTCACCCTAAACTCTAAATCTCTAACCACTGCCCTCAATGAGGATATAATGACATATGAATATGTGATAAATAATTTAGATTTTTATGACTAAATGATAATTCCCTTTAAATAAATATATCTTTTAAAAAAATTAATTTTTGTTTAAATTTTTTATTAAAATAATCTGTTGCAGTAATTTTGTCTATAAAATTTTACATAAATAATTAAAACATATTTCATTGTCCGTTACAAACAAAATTTTATAAAAATTTCAACACAAATCCACACATTAATCCGTACGATGGATAGATTAAACAAGATCCGTTGATGATGTGAGCAAATAGCCAAATAGACTAGTCTTCATTTGGAGATGAGTATAGGGTGCGACCATGCCAATGCCACATGAGGTGTGGCCGTGTGGATGATGTCATATCGTGTTTGGCTTTATCATTGCTCGGTTTTGAGTTTGATTTTGTCACGGGCACGTCCACCATCCTGGTTCTTTCCATCAAAATATCCATCACAATTCCATGAACAGATCGATGGAAATATAGTAGACTCATGACCATTAAAAGTTTTTTTTAATCTATGATAATGTACATAGTGGATTAAGTTTTAATCCTTGTTTGGATTTTTGTAATTAATATTCCTCGATACAACATTCAAACATGTGTAATATTGAGGTCACTCGACACAAGAAAGCTAATAGATTTATTTTGTTGAATTGATAAGAATTTTGTTATATCTTATGTCATATTTTAGGATATTATCTTTTAGATTAGATTTTGTTATTTAAATTAGATTTATTTAGAATTCTATAAATAGGTTGTTATGTTGCACATTCGACACAGCTTTTGATCAATAATGACATTTGAGATTTAGTTTCTTGGTGGATTCTTATGTATCTAACACATCATGTTCTCAAGAACGATATCTAGAACATTTACGCATTTCACATGTGTCATCATCACAAGCTCGAATCACGTGTCGTGATCAGTTCGAACTTTTGATAAAACTGTATTTAAAGAAATCAACGTGATGTTTGCATCACGAACAAACACATGTCGAGAAGTTGTTTGATCAAATTGTACTCTTAAGTTTGAGTGATTGCACGAATTTTATGACTCGTTCGATACGGTTATAACTTCATTCTGGGTTGTTGGATTAGAAGTGTGAAGAAGTATGCAAGATGGAATCTTTGGATAGTACTACTAAATGTAGCCGGTCAAGCCAAGTGAGAACAAGTTCACTGAAAGGAATCCTTCTTGTTACGTTTACTTGGACCTCTTCTTCTATGTTTTCGTTTTGGGAGAAAAATCCTCGAAACAACAGCTATCCATATTTGACTGTGGTGGGTATGATAAGATCAACGGACCAAACTGAACACGTTGGATTCACAACATTGATAATGATTGGATCCTGCGGCCCATTTATTTGTCCCAGTCAATGGGCTTGCCGTGAGCCTAGAAAGGGATCTTGCGGCCCAACTAAAATGGTCATGTTGTTTAAGGCCTACTCTCTTATTGGGCCATGGCCCAACATATATATTGGCCAGTTGAATTTGGTTATAACATGAGAGTAAGTTTGTTTTACCCCAATGATCCTGTGGGGTAATGATCCTCCGTCAATCTTTTGGAAAGGAAAAAGATGTACAAATGATTTACGGTATCGAATCCTCGATCAATCAATTTCTTTCGACGAAAAATCAAAAAACATTTTGTTCAAAATGTCATTCATACGATTCATGGGTAATTTATTTGAATAATGGTGATCAAAAGTAAAAAGAAACAAGCCACTGTATGATTATTGTATCTCTGTTTAAAAAAGTCACATATGTCATCAACTAGGCAAAGGCCAAAGTATGCTGTCGGCCCAATTTCAAGCGAACAACAATGTATCCTATTGTCACAAAGAAGAAGAAGAAGAAGAAGAAGAAGAAGAAGAAGAAGAAGAAGAAGAAGGAGGAGGAGGATGTGGACTCACCCAAGTTGTTCAAGTTTTTGACAAAGATTCTATAGCCCAAAACAAAACATACAAAGTTTATTTGATCTTTTTATCTTTAACTTTTCTCTTTTCTCTGTTATTTTCATGGCTCAAAATGGATCCCAATCCAATTCCATGTCACTTTTAAGCTGCATTTTCTTACCAAAGAAGATTCAAATATTCATAATGAAATTCGATAAAACCAATTAGCCAAAGCCACATTGGTTAGGAATCACGAGCAATTCATCGCGGATGCATATACTTGTGTAATGGTATATATTCCAAGTCCCTTTAACATTGTGTGTCAAACTTCATTATAAATATATCTGAACTTTGTTATCAAGATGCTCGATGATGACGTGGAATCAACCCAAAAAGGTTAATACTAAACCAAAACCAAAGAAGATCGCAAAGGATCTCACGAATCGAACGTTTCATTCACATCGGACCTTTTTAAACACCAACTAGCAGATTCTACTTTGTCACAAAACCATGACCTTTTCCCCTCTGGAAAAAAAATATTATTCTTGCATCTACTATAACCTTCTATTTATAGCCCGTACAACCACTGATTGGTCAGTATAACACATGTGAGCCACAAGTAATCCAAATCAATATAAAAAATATCAAGGTCAATATCACAAGCACAGTAACATACTTTTAGTCGCACCACAATACGGTTCAAGCGTTCAACTGTCAGTATTCATAGGTTTGGACTAAAAATCATTCCAAAAGTTTCGCTTATCTAAATGTCGTGATAATAACTCGAACACGACAGTCGACAACAATATACAATAGAACGTGATCAGGTATATTTCCAGCATGCGGTCGAAGGATAATCGTCAAGGTGCCTAGCTAGCTGAACGTTGTGATATTCCAGTTGAGTGGGCATACAGCAATACAGAGCTAGCTGCAAGGAGCTCAGCAGCTCTGCCCACCTGATACTGTTAGTGAAAAAAAATAAAAATCAAAATCAAAGTGACTTCTCTTTCAATTAACTGACCCTTTGTGCATTGCCAAAGACCAACTGTCCCATTTTCGACATCCAGTTATCAGCTGTGCCATACAGTGCCAGTGAATGCAATTTGGCACATATAAAGTGGGGGTAACAGTCTTGTTCAATAAGTACTCGGTACCTGTTATATTTCAGTTACATACATGATGCTTCCCATTGTTATTGGATCTAATTACGGAATCATTTTACAGTTTATGATAGAGTCGGGTTTCATCGACATAAGCATCAGATGGGGTTGGCGACTTTGCCCGAGGTTATGAGAAGCATAAGATTGACATTTTAAAAGTATTTGATTTCTCTTAAAAAAAAATCCCAAATGATTTCTGTGTGTCTAATAAAAATATGTGATTTTTGTCGGACTAATACTACATAAAAAAGGGAGTTGCATATATTTTTTTTGGCTAATCGAGATGTAACTGTAGCTCTTGATCAGAATAACTCAATAGACATCAACTATTGCTTTGTTTTCTCATGCCATTTGTAATCATAGCGGAAATTATTGAACTCATACACCCTTAGTTTATATAGCAAAAAGTGCTACAGTATAGTAATGTTTAGACCCAAAAAAGCAGTACTATAATAATGCAATCATTTAGTTCATGCCCACTAATTAACCAAATCAAACTATATATGCATACCACCAAGGAACAAAAGATAATCAAAAGGCAAATCAATATGAGAATTGTTATTTTCAAGGCTCGATTTGTTATAATCAAGACATGTGAGAGGGGATGTTTTTGTCAAAAAAATACATGAGAGTGCCTTGCCTTGGAGGAATTAATTTTGGCTTTGAAATATCAATTCCCATCAATATTCTCAAAATTGCCTTCATGAGTTTATATGGTACTAGACCTATAAATGATTGAAAATGATCAAGCATATGTTTATGCTGATTATTTGTACCTGTTGAGGAATATTAATTATGCATAAGATAAGATAACCATGTGACCTAACAAATGATGAGGAAGCACTATTTTTTTTTCTATTTTTCGTCGTCATTGAACTAACAGTATGTAACTTGAAAAAGGATGATAAAGATCCATGATATTTTGTCAAGCTTGTGTAATCCAAAAATCAGTGCAACCTTAATCATATAGGCAGTGAAAAGAGGGCAATAAAAGGGCCCTTATAAAAAGTTACTTCTAGGCTTTGTTCATATTCGCAAGGTGTTTTATCCTAGCAAGACAGATGCTTTACATAATTACCAATATTCCAATTAACATGATTGTTATGTCGTCAACAAGGTAGTGTCAGTAATAAGCAACTTTCTTCTTAATCGCATGAAAAGTGATACAGTATGACATTTTTAGATGTCCTCAGAAAACCATCTCTCCATTTCTTATATAAAGGATAAAACCCTTGAATTGTAATCAATCGTTGCAACTAAAAGACGTTGAGAGCACTGCATACCACCCCGTGCACGTGAAAGAGTTTTTCATGAAGAATATATCATCGAGTGGTAGAGCACATTATAATTTGAAGAACACCAAGGATTAGCCCGATCATTACAACAACATGAAATGAAATTTATCAATCAAGAAAGATTGACAAGTCGATAAGTTCTCTCACAACAACAATAATGTCAACCTAGATTTTTTATTTATTGATAAAATTTCATACTTCCAAACATATCATCAGATATTTAACAAATTACTAAACGACAATCCTAAAATTCACATGATTGTACCATACAATGATATGATTGGAGGAATGGGAAGGGGCAGTTGAGATCCGAAATCTCCTGCACATTTGCTTGGTAGTTGCGCATCATCATCATTCATCGCCACTGGTCAAGTGAGCCCAACTTGAACTCTTTGCCTGGCTGGCTGTTGAG
>LIEC01012363.1:6384-18802 GCA_001925005.1 Drosera capensis
CGAGAAAATATAAATTATAAGCATATACTTCAACCATGTGTAGGTAATCTTTTAGTATTTTTATTTTTTTGAAGGTGCCATGTATAGTTATTTAATTGTGTTGCATAGTTAAAACTAAAAATAAAATTATTCTTAATAAATATTGAATTTTATAAAAAAAAAAATCAAATGTTTCATCATTATTGAGACAAAAAGAGTAGCAACTCTTCGATCAACATAACAAAAAATTCGGAACATATATGCAAAAATCCAATTCGAATTGAACGGTTATTATTTTATAAGGGTAAGAGAGTAAAGCTCTTATTGATCATTGACCCACGTTCGAACAAAGACGACATAGCTAATGTAAAAATAACCCTATTGGATGCAGCAATTCATTTAATATTTTCACAGTCCTCAATTAAATATAATAATTTAAAAACATATTTATCGAGTTGAAATTAGATTTAAGATCAAATATCATTTTAAAAAAAATATTATAAAATATTAATAATAATTTAAATTATATATATATTAATATAAATTTTTTATGTTATTATAATAACAATTAAAATTTTTAAAATACATATTGAACAAAATTATGATTGAAAATGTAACGAAGGAGCCGAAAGAGTATAAGCAAATTCATTTTAAATTTGAACAGAGAGTTGGTGTCACGTGATGTACCGTGTGAATCTGAGAATCTCTTTATGGAGACTCGAGAAATGCTAAAAATAGCAAGCATATATCAGTGTGATCAATGATGATAACTGGCTGTGCACTGATCAGTGATCACTGTTAAGTGTAAATAGAATCAAATTCATTATACCGATATGAAAATCTTATCTTGGCTTGTTAGAAAATAAAAAAGAAAGCAGGTATGATTATCTCTGAAGTGTTCCTGGTCCAAGTAATGAACAACTGTGATTTGAAATCTGACAAATAGTAACAGAGCCCTGTGCACATCTGCCCATGTAATCGTACTAAAATAATGAACGAACATAGCTAAACTTTACATGATCGAATTTGTTCATGACGGGCGATGGTCTTAAAAATAATGGTCAAATTGACTCCTTCCATTTTATTTTAATTACAATTATTTAATTCGATATATAATTTTATATGCTTGTTAAATCTTTATATAATTTGATGAATAAAGAGTATTTTTTTAATGATGCTGAGATGTAAATGTGGGATTCAGAAGAAAGAATGAGAGAAAATGAATGAGCTGATAGTTTGATTATATGAACATAAATTGATTACTAAATTAGAAAATAGTAAAAATATTATAAATAAATTATGACTGATAAAAAAAGTATTGCAAATGAATTAAAACAAAGAAAGTATCTTTTGATTATTATTCCCTTCGATCCAATTTAATTATTATCTCTGTTTTAATATAATTATAACGATTTGACTTGACACTTTCCAGAATTATTATCCCCGTTTATGTATGTTGAATTTATATGAAATTTAATGAAAAAATATTTTAATTTTTTTTAAAAGTATAATTCTTTCAAATAGTCAAGTAACGATGCACTTCCCAGAAAATGAAAGATGCAATGCAACAGCAACCAAGAGGCGGTTGCTGCACCAATCGCATGTCATATGTATGTGTAAGGTTTGAGTTTCAACTTAGATAGGGGTGAATAGGTTGTACAAGATTTTAATGGTCTTTTTGTGTGGAGTAATGATATTGTGCAAACTAGTATTGTATACAAACTGCTCAGGTAGTCTGCAGATGATACTATCTAGTCTGTACTTGAGATTTGTAACTCTTTAATATTCTGTTCAGGGGGAGAAGGAGAAAACCTCTGACGCAAAGAGAAAAAGCTCAGAGAAACAAGGAAGCGACCCCAAGAGGCCAAAACATCATACAAAAGAAACCTATGAAGAGGAAAGGCATAGGAAACGCAGTAGAGAAAGTGAAGAAGAAAGGAGATATCAGCGCAGAAGAGGAAAATAGCATCAAAGGTAAAACTACAAATGCCCATAATTTTTGTTTCTGTTTTGTTACTATATGAATTATGTTGTCCTGAACAATGTAATTGTGTTGAAATAAATTTCAACATTGTACCAAAATAGTATGAAGGATGAATACTTGTTGTATTACATAGAAGTTTTTGTTAGCATCAATTTAGGAGGAAATTGATAGGAATATGCAATCCCTCCGTTTTGTATAGAAATTGATGTAACAAAACTCATATGTATTAATTGTAATGTAGTCAGAATGTTCAGGCTAGAAGTGAGGTAGGTAGCTCAAGACTAGGTTAGATGCCAACGAGCAGACGGTTGCAAATGCAAAGGCATTGTGCGGACCACCAGATGCAGACTACTACAGAAGACTTTGGATGAACAACTATTGCATTGACAAGAAATAAAAGAACTCGAAGGCTTCACTGTGAAGGATTGAGCTTGAAGACAAGGACCAATTTGGCAAGGCATGAACTGAATCAGATCTGAGTGTAGATAAGAGTTGCAGCAGAGACTGAGTGCAGATTAGGGCTGCAATATAGGATGTAGACTAAGGCTGTGATAGAGACTGAGTGCAGACTAGGATTTGCAGCAGACTAGGAGTTGCAGTAGAGATGGTTGCCAAGGTGGGGTCAAAGGTTTTAAATCAGCCTAGTGAAGATTCAAGTTAAAGTAGCAACGGCACAAATTCTGAAGATAGTGGACTGTCAGCGTTGGAAACGAGATGGTGGGAAACACTAGTGGAAAAGTGTCACTTCAGAAATAGTACGTTGTCTACAATGGTTTGTTTGTTGAGCATTTAAAAGGGAACCGGTGAAAGCTTATTGAGTGATGTTGAAAGAGGATTGAAAAGCAAAGAGTACAAAGCAATATAACAATTCAAAGATTACTTAAGACAGCCAAGTCGTGAAGATAAAATCGAAAGTGTTACTAGTCTGTAGAAGAACAAAATCTTGCAGTAGAGTCCGGATCTATGCAAAGCTTCTAGGTTCTTTGTCTTTCATACAGGTTAGATAACTTATAAAAGGAAATCTCTTGTAAAAAAAAACAAGAAGATAGTGACACTTACCTCTTGGGTTGACTACACTAGTCATCTAGGGAAGACTGGACTAAGCTCTCGATCATCATTTGATATCAAGTGTCTGAACCAGTATAAATATTCTGTTCATTTACTGTTTTCATTATACTGATATTTAGAATTGTTTCTAACAAATTATCACAGCTGAAATCGAGATAAAACCTCTGATGGTTTCTGCCCCTTTTTGTTAGCATTAAGGGTGGAGTGATGGTTTCAAGAGCAGTACGAAAGCCTCTGAGTTCAGAGAATATATTTCTTTGGACTACTTGCAACTTGGTTTCAAGAAGACCAAATTTGATGTCATTGATTCGCATGTGATCATCAACTTGCTGTTTGGTGGTCTGAATTGTGTCATTTATCTTGCGCAGTGCAGCAGACTGTTGCTTCTTGAATTTTCTGAAGTTGGAGATATATGTACGTTGAGTGTGAAGATTCATCGATCTGTTTTGCTTCATCTGAGTAGTGACTTCAGTAGCCAAATTGCTGAGCTTTTCTCCAAAGGTGGCAAATGTTGAGTTACGAGTCTCCTTTTCTTCTTCGAGGTTGGCTGCAAGGGGTTCCAAAGTCTCAAGGAGATCTTTGAAAGTAGTTCTGATCCACGAGTGCATTCCATAAGTCTCTTGTTCCATTTGACACATTCTGTACTGGGTTGTGGTTTCTGAAGGTGAGGAGGGGGGTCTTTTGCCTTGTTGATGAGGTTGAACTAAGACAATCTCAACCTCATCCTCTTCAAAGGCCTTTTTAAGATCTTTGATGGCTATTGGAGTCATTTTGGTGGCAGAGGTTTCGCTGCGTATTGGCTCCAGGAATGCCGAGGGAACTTGTGGTGCCATTGGTGTTAGCCCAAATACAGTTGGTAGAGTGAACACTATGTCTTCAATGGCACGAGTTGGAGTTGTTTGTTATTTCTCTACTGCAACTGGATTGAAGCCGTTTGCATCACTTGTCTTGTCTGCAAGTATAGGGACTTCGTCTGCATTTGCTGGGACTTCAATGGATTGAACCTCAGCTACAGGTGAGTCTTCTTCAATGTTTGGAAGTTCTTTTGTCTTTTGTGAGGTGACTTGTTCCTCATTGTCATGCTCATTGATTGTCTCTTCTGCTGCAAGAGCAATTATCAGTGGTGTCTCGGCAACAGATCCGTCAGTGGAGAGCTCATCAGGTTCTTCTGCTGTAGTTTGCAGTGCCACGTATTCTCTTTGAATGACAGTTGGAGAACCAGCTTCTTCAGCAGCAGATGTTTCATCTGCAATTTCCTCAAATGGCTCATCTGCACCCTCCTCGGCTGTAGGAGTTTCTTCAAGTTGCTTAGCTTCAGTCGACGGCATTTGCACTCCTTCAGCAACAACTTGATCGATAATGGCATCTTTATCATCATGATGATCTTGTTGAGGGTGGTCACCTCTATTATCATCATTGCCATCATCTCCTTCTGGTTGATGTTCTCCCTAATCAGGTTGAGAGAGATATTCGTTGATCTCCTCAGTGGTAGCCTTGATGTGCTTTTCAAGGATGTGTTTGAGTTTAGCTTCAATCTCTGGAGAGCTGAAAAACTCAACATGCCTAATGTCAAGGGGTTAGAGACTCAAGACCCATGCGGTACTTAAGCTACTCTTAATATTATCTTAAGCTCAGCCTTCTCCCACGCCAAAATGGTTAAATAAGAACTTGTAAAGAGAAATAAGAACTCGGAATAAGCTTTGAGAGGAAAGACAAGTGTTACTCTCGGGTTTGTGTGTTTACAAGGGAGATGGATGGATTCGTGGAGATGGTTTGACGAATGGGCCAAACATCTCCTTATATACTCATTCATGGAAGGATCTAGATCCTACTTCTAGATTCTACCATTACAACAATTCTCTAGAATGTTCTACAATGTCTATATATATCTACAAGGTTTTGGAGTTCTCCGGAATTCTCCAGAGTCTTCCGCAAACTTGGAGAATTTTAGAACTTGAGCCTCCTTGGATGGGCCTTTCTCTTGGGCCTCGTCAAAACTTGTCACGGGCTTAGCTTTGGGCCATCTTGGATTGGGTTTTGTTTCGGGCCCAACTCTAAATTTAGCTAGCCCGTGATATTCTCCCCCACCAAAGTCCCAGATGTCCTCGTCGCGACCCCTCCAATACCCATAAATGTTGTCCTTGTTCTCGCACAAAGATAACCCTTGCTTCACACTCGCCTTAGCCTCGGGCAAGTGTGTCTTCCGTGACAAATTCTCCGTGTGCCCCGAACTCTTGTCCTCACCTCTCGTCTCGGACTTATTTTGCCAAACCTTCGCATAACGATAGGCACTTGGACTCGCTTTGGCATGTGTCTTCCTCTCGCTCGGCGTCCGGCAATCCATGCAACTTTGAAGCAACCCTCCATGCTTCACTTGGGATTCAACCGACACACCATCTCGAGCCTTCGAAGGTTGGATATGTCCCGAATCCAACTGCTTCGCTTTCCTCCACTGCTTCCCCTGTTTAGGAGGCTCTTTCGAATTGAGCTTCTTGCGCTTCGTCTCTCGTAGGCCTTGCCCACCTTCCTTGGTGGCAAGTCCTTCGATAAGTTGCATGGTCGAGAGCACCTTCCCTAGTGTCCTCGCTTCCCGTCGAACCATCGGGACCATGCAAGCACCGTCCTCCTTTGCTATGCACATGGCACTAGCAAAGGGGATCAGGAATGCCTTCGTTTGATCAAGGAAGTCTACCCCAAGCACAAGTGGGTAGTCGTCCATTGAAACAATGAAAAGATCGATCGTTCCCTTCCATTCTTCAATGCAGAGCCGTACACCTTGCGCGATCCCATGAATCGGTTTGGCCTTCGAATTCATCGTCTTGAGCATACCCTTCTCTTTGACAATACGAAGACCAAGTTTCTTTGCCTCCTCAAATGAGACAAAGTTATGTGTTGCCCCGGTATCAACCAAGGCACGAGTTGTGTACGGTCCGATCAACACATCGATGTACATCAACCCCTTGGATGAAGACTTTACCTTCATCGTTTTCACCATGTTAAGCAACTTCAAAGAATCCATTTTCTGCACGGATTCCTCCTGCATGGGTTTTTCCTCCACTTGAGCGACTATTGCTGAGAGGTCCTTCTTCTTTCGGCAATCACGAATATGATGAGGTCCATCGCACAAGAAGCACTTCACCTCCGCTTTGGACTTTCCTGAGTCCTTGGAGTCGCTCTTGCTCCATCCTCCTCTATCCCCTTTGTTCGAATTCCCCTTGCGTGGAGAGTTAGACGTGGATGATTTTCTCCTTTCTCTTCTCTCTTCTTTCTCATAGTAGCCCTTTGACACTCGGTCCCTGGAGGAGTCACCCCTTTTGAACTCCAACAATGATTCTGCTACTGCAATGGTCGTGGCTAGGTTTTGGACTCACGGCATTATAACTCCTGTTGTGCCCATAGTTAGAGTCCATCCATGAAATAGAAGAGTTTATCCCCCTCGGACATATCCGGGATTTGAAAGAGTAGCTCCGTAAAGCTTTTGACATAGTCCCGGATAGTGCCCGTTTGTCTCAACCGTCGTAGTTGCCTTTTAGCCTCATATTGGGAATTCTCAGGATAAAATTGCAACTTGAGATCTCTCTTGAATTCCTCCCATGTATCAAGAGAGAACGTTCCGGCTTGTATATCTCCATGACGGTGACGCCACCACATTGACGCCGTATCGAAGAGAAAGAGTGCGGCGGTCTTGATCTTCCTCTCTTCCTCTTCGAGACCAAGTTGCTCGAAGTATTGTTCTATATTAAAGAGGAATGCATCAAGCTCCTTTGCGTCCTGCTTCCCCGAGAAAGCCTTTGGCTTTGGCGGTTCGAACTTAACTCCCTTCCTAAAGGTTGAGGAGTTATTCGCTATAAACCCCTTGCATAGCACTACGTCTTCCTTTCTAATCTTGATCTCCTCTCGAAGAGAGGTGACGACACCAAGGAATTCATTACTAAAACTATCCAAGTAAGATTTAAGGATTCCTTGCAACTCACCTTTGAGTTGATCATCCCGATCCTCCAGGGTCTCGTTGCTAGGCATTTCCTCCTCGAGCCTTACGAATACCTTTGCCACGACGTCTTCCACCCGTTCAAGTCGTGACTCGAAGGCTGCTTGGATATACTTCGACTTTCCTCTTCCTTTTCTCCTGGTGACGTTCCCCATCTGATCTTCAAGAGATAGAGCATACTCGGTCGTGCTTGAATCCGCCATTCCTCCTTACGAAACCTTGGCACTGATACCAACTGTCACGGGGTTAGAGATTCAAGACTCGTGTGGCACTTAAGCTACTCTTAATATTCGCTTAAGCTCAGCCTTCTCCCACGCCAAAATGGCTAAATAAGAACTTGTAAAGAGAAATAGGAACTCGGAAAAAGCTTTGAGAGGAAAGACACGCCAAAATTTAGCTAGCCCGTGACACTAAGAAGGGCATGTCTGAGCCATTTTGTCTTCAATGTGAAGTCCTTGAATTCAAGTGCTCCATTGATGAGGTTCTTTTGGTCTTGTCGCCCTGCTAACTTCTTTCGTTTGGAGTTCAACCAGTTGATGAATCTCCCCTTCTGTCATTCCAGTGATATCCCCGATCAATGTTTGAGATTGATCTAGATTGATATGGTACAGGGTTTTGGATCCTTGGGGAATTAATTTGGGTCTTGTAGATCTTGTTGATCTTCTTGTAGTTCAGGCTGATGCTGATGGGATTGGTGCAGGTGTTGATGTTTTTGGCCTTTTGATATGAAGGTTGTGTTGTGACACGAACTCCTGAATCAATTTGTCACTTTGTAGTCTCTTCCTCATCTTTGCTTGGGTCCTTTCTGTAAGCAGTTGACTATCTATGACTTTCTGTTACAGTAGACTTGGTTCTATTGCCTTGACTGTCGACATCACAGATTCAATGATCTTCTCGGGAGAGGATTTTCCCTGAGCTGCGGATGTCATTTTTGTCCATACAGCAGTTGCAGTGGGTTGTTGGTCATCTGTAATTATTGAGGCTTCCACCCTTCTTTCGAAAAGTGGAACAATGGCTGTCGTCGTTGGTGGCTCTACTGCAAGGGGTTGTATTGAGAGGGTTAGTGCAGCAGAGATACTTGAATCTGGTTCCGTCTGCATAGTGGACATCTTGGCTTCTATGGCCCATATTTCTTTCTCAGTGTAACCTTCTGCAGCAAGCCTTTGTCTGAATTCAGCTTGAGGCCCTTCAGGTTCTTGAGGTTTTCACCTGCTCCGATCTTTAGAAGTTGAATAGCTATATTTGCATCATGGAGAGCAGTAATCTCTGGGGCCTTTGGTGGTACTTTTGAGGAGCAAGCCTCTGTGGTTTGTCCAGTCTATACTATTGCAAATTGGTCACTACTCTCCTTAGTCTATACTACCATCATAGCGGTTGATTCGGCTACAGGGTTGTCGGATACCATTTCTTCGTCAGAGGAATCTATTATGACCTTCTTCTTCATTGCTTCTGGCTTCTTCATCTTCTTTTGAACTGGTATCTTTTTGACTTGTTTCTTTGTAGACCTGGTCTATACTGCAATAGTCTGCACTACTCCAGTGGTCTGCTTGCCCTTTCGTCTGGTCTGTACTGCCTCAGGCTCCTTTGGTTGGTCTGCATGCTTCTTTGAGAGTCCTATTGGCATTTTTCTTATCTTCTTGACGTTGATTTTTTTTGATTAATTCCATGGCCTTCCTTCTTTTTTAGAAATTTTTAATTTCTGTTTGCGAGGGATGCTGATTATCCATCCGAATAGTGGTATTCGGGCCCTTATTGATCTTGCGATTTGATACATGAGTAAGCTGGCCCATTTTACTCTTATCTTTGTGAGAATTGCACACATTATTTCCTGTTGCTCGGTAGTTATTTGATCCTTGCTGAATTCTCTTGAGAGAATAGCTTTCTTCACAATATCAGCGAGTAGTTTGTGTTCTTTTGATAAGAATCTCTTCATTGTTCTTATCCCTTCATCCCATATGTCTTAGCTGAGCATTGCTTGCCTTTCAAGCTTGACAACTTCTAACGGAATGATTCTTGATTCTTCATTTGGAAGGTTACCTGAATAGTTACACCTCTTGCAATAGAGGAGTAAGTGATTTGCTGCAGATTAGCAGCAACTTGTCCCTTCTTGATGAAGTCTAGAACTTCATCATTGTATATCGGACTTGTTTGTTCACATAGGGATTTGAATCCAGCCTCTTCGATCAAATCAAACAAGACTCCTATTTGAAGTTCAATCCTTTTCGTGTTACTCTTATGAGATTCTGAGGATTTCTGACTCTTCTTTGATGAGCTTGAAGCGATGTTGGCCATTTTCAAAATTATTTGAAAGAATTGCGGTGTCTCAAAATCTTAATTTGCAGTATTAAAGAGTTAGGGTTTCCGATTTGGTGAAATAGAGCGCTCAGAAGTTTAGAGAGAGTGAGAGAGAAAGTTTGAGCATTTGTTAGAGAGAGAGAGAGAGAGAGAGATTAGAGAGTAAAAGTGATTTTCTATTTAAGAATCTACAATTTTTTATACTTGTTCGGGAATTTGACCGTTGTCAGTACTTTTTCTAACCGTTACGCAATTACAGTCATTAATTGACCGTTATGCATTATTTTAGGAAAAGAGTTATTTAACTTTCTTAAAACTGATTTAGTTCCCTAACATAGATGTAGTAGAGCACTATTGATTTTAGTATGTACTCAATTTATTGACTAAGCAGTGGTATAGTAGAGCAGTAGAGCAGTAAAGCATTTTTCATGAATGATGGTAGTGTGAATTCTACATATGTAGTAGAACAGTAAAGCATTTTTGGCCAATTTTATTGTTGTAAATCAAGCATACCTAATTCTCCTCGAAATTTAATGAACTTGTTTTCATCAAGAGGTTTTGTAAATATATCTGCAACTTACTTTTCTATTGGAATGTATTCCAATTTAATATGACCTTTCTTCACATGATCTCTGATAAAACGATATCTGACATCAATGTGCTTGGTTCTTGAATGAAAAACTGGATTTTCTAAAATAGCCATTGTAGACGTATTATCACAAAATATAAAAGTTTTAGAGAATGTTATACCATAGTCTGCAAGTTGTGACCTCATCCATAATATTTGTGTAATACAGCTTCCAGCAAAATGTATTCGGCTTCTGAAGTAGACACAGTAGTCAACTTCTTGTTGAACCATGATATTAACCTTGCTCTAATGAATTGACATGATCCACTTGTGCTCTTTCTGTCAACTGTATATCCTGCAAAATCTGCATCTGAATAGCCTATCAGTGTAAAATCTGAATCCTTAGGATACCATACACCAAGATTTGGAGTTCCTTTGAGATATCTTAATATTCTCTTTACTGCAGTGTAGTGAGATTCCTTAGGATCAGTTTGATATCTTGCACAGATGCATACTGCACACTGAATGTCTGGTCTGCTTGCAGTAAAAGTATAATAATGACCCTATTATTCCTCCATACATTGTTTGATTTATTTTCTTTCCAGGTTCATCCTTTTCTATCTTTATTGATGTGCTCATTGGGGTTTTCATATGACTAGCATTATCTAATCCATAGTTTTTGATTGTGTTCTTTAAGTATTTGGATTGATTTTAAGAAAATTCCACTTTTTAGCTGTTGTACTTGCAGTCGTAGGAAATATTTTAGTTCTCCCATTAAACTCATTTGAAATTTAGATTTCATTAGTTCTGTAAATCTTTCACAAAGCTTATCATTAGTGCAACTAAACATAATATCATCTACATAAATTTGTACTAACAATGTGTTTCTTATGTTTCTTTAAGAACAGAGTGGTATCAACCTTTCCTCTTTCTAATTTATTCTCACAGAAAAAAGTTGAGAGAGTTTCATACCATGCCCTAGGTGCTTGTTTTAACCCATATAATGCCTTATCTAACCTATATATATGATCTGGATGTTCATAATATTCAAAGCTAGGAGGTTGTTCGACATAAACTTCCTCTTGTAGCTTTCCATTCAGAAATGCACTTTTTACATCCATTTGATAGGCTTTAAATCCTTGGTATGTTGCATTGTCAAGGAACATTCTTATGACTTCTAATCTTGCTACTGGTGCAAAGGTTTCATCAAAATCAATTGCTTCTTCTTGTGAGTATCCCTTTGCAACTAATCTAGCCTTGTTTCTCATGACTGTGCCATTTTTATCAGACTTATTTCTAAACACCCATTTGCATCCTACAACTGGATGGTTTTTGGGTCTTGGTTTGAGATACCATACCTCATTTCTTTCAAACTCATTTATTTCTTCTTGCATTGCATCCACCCAGTTTGGATCATTTAGAGCTTCATTTATTACCTTAGGTTCTATTTCAGATATAAAACAACTAGCCAGGCATTCTGTATTTGTTGCTCTCCTAGTTTGCACAGTTACATTTTTATCTCCTATAATATCATCCTGTGTGTGTGCCTTAATCCATCTTCCTTTATCTTGTTTATTTGATTCTACTTGTTGTTGAGATTGTTCTTCTTCTTCTGTTGTTGTGTCATTTCGTGCAGACGACTCTTCCTTGTCTGTAGTATTAATGACCTCTTCTGCATCCTGTTCATTGCATGCATATTCCTCATCAAATACATTTGCATCTCTTAGGAATGTTTCTCTTTCATCAAATGATACATGAACTGACTCCTCAACAGTATGTGTTTTCCTATTGTACACCCTAAATATCTTGCTATTTGTTGAGTATCCTAAGAAGGTTGCCTCATCTGCCTTAGGATCAACTTTCTGTAAATAGTTTTTATCATTGTTGTGTATATAGCATATGCATCCAAAGGCATGAAAGTAATTAACACTTGGTGTTTTTCCTTTCCACAGTTCATATGAGGTTTTCTTATAAAGCTTGTGAATTATGAACCTATTTTGAATGTAGCAAGCTGTGTTTACTGCTTCTGCCCAAAAGCTTTTGGATAGGTTTGCATCAACAAGCATTGTTCTAGTTGCCTTTCTGCTTAAGCTTTCCATTTCAACTAGACCAAAGAGATCCATATGCAGTAGTTCAAGAATCATAATTGATTCTGAAGAGTTTAAAGTTTAAAGCTTGTCCTAGTCTTCTTTCCTTCCTAACATGGTCTACATAACTTATCCTTTTTGAATTTTATTTGTGGGAGTCCTCTTACTAGGTTTTCTGAGGATAATCTTGTTATGGTTTTGAAGTTCACATGAGCTAATCTCTTGTGCCAAAGCCCTTGACACATCATAGTTCTTATCACACAACTGACTAATGGATAGCAGGTTATGTTCTAAGCCCTTGACATAAGCAACATCTCTAAAGATTAAAGAACCTATACCAAGGGTTTCATAACCTTTAGTTGTACCTGCCTTTCCTCGTTCAAATATGACAAGAGGTCCTTGTTCTTTTCTGAAATCTTCAAGGTTGGATTTGTCTCCAGTCATGTGTC
>LIEC01012363.1:18822-37442 GCA_001925005.1 Drosera capensis
ATTACCCAAGTATATCTGGAGTAATCATCTACTATAACTAGAGTATATCTTTTTCTGCTTAAGCTTTCCATCTCAACTGGACCAAAGAGATCCATATGTAGTAGTTCAAGAATCCTAGTTGATTCTGAGGAGTTTAAAGGTTTAAAGCTTGTCCTAGTCTGCTTTCCTTCCTGGCATGGTCTGCATAACTTATCCTTTTTGAATTTTATTTGTGGGAGTCCTCTTACTAGGTTTTCTGAGGATAATCTTGTTATGGTTTTGAAGTTCACATGAGCTAATCTCTTGTGCCAAAGCCCTTGACACATCATAGTTCTTATCACACAACTGACTAATGGATAGCAGGTTATGTTCTAAGCCCTTGACATAAGCAACATCTCTAAAGATTAAAGAACCTATACCAAGGGTTTCATAACCTTTAGTTGTACCTGCCTTTCCTCGTTCAAATATGACAAGAGGTCCTTGTTCTTTTCTGAAATCTTCAAGGTTGGATTTGTCTCCAGTCATGTGTCCTGAGCATCCACTGTCCAAGTACCATATCCCCTTTTTCTTTTCCTGTAATGAAAATATGGAGATCTTTGTACATGGTACCCACTCATCTGGGTCCTTATTGGTTAGCTTTTGGAATCCACACTTGAATTATCTTCTTATGTGAGTTCTAGCATTCAAACGATTTGTGGCCAAGTTTGCCACAGGTAAAACAGTA
This sequence comes from Drosera capensis, assembly GCA_001925005.1. Lineage (NCBI taxonomy): Eukaryota > Viridiplantae > Streptophyta > Magnoliopsida > Caryophyllales > Droseraceae > Drosera > Drosera capensis. The sequence continues at coordinate 19,526 of LIEC01012363.1, forward strand.
GACCTTTGGTCTTATGCTTCTCAGTTGTTGCTCCATTTGGTCCGCTGCTCTTGACATGAGCATGTGTGTCTCGAATATGGTTTTCTCCATGTTGATTTCCATACAGGTAGTTATTCCATACTGAGTAGTTAGATGTATGTGGCGTTCTATGGGGCTCTTCTCTAAATTCCATATGAAAGTTTCTTGCTCTCTTTATCATACATATATACAGGTAGTCTGCTCCAGTTCCTTTGAGGCTGAGCAGTAGAGATCTTACTTTGCATTACGGATCTCTTGTGAATATTGTTCTTTTTCAGAGCTGTTGGTGCAGCTGAGTTATTCCTACTCTGCACGGTTTGTGCAGTAGAGTATTGACTCTTATGCACATATCCTGCAGTATAGGCTTTCTTCGTCTACACCTCTGCTGCAGTAGAGATATTCTTTTTCTGTAGGACTTTTGCACTGGTCTGCTCATCTTTCTTAGTAATTACCTTTTTATCCTTATTGTTATTTAACCAATCATTGTATCCTATCCTAGTTTTATCATGAGAAGATTGACCTACATTGATTAGTTTTTTTAGATCTAAGGTCTTGCCATTCTAGGCATCTACCTGCTTTTGAAGCTCAGTGTTTCTTATAGTAAGTGTTTCCACGACTGCATTGAGAAGCTTTACTTTTTTATTTTCCTCCTTCAGATTATCTTTAGCATTTATTAGACTATTTTTAGCCTCTTCATTTAAATTGCATTTCTCCTTGAGAGTTGCAATTTGCTTAAGATTTTCCTTATTTTCTTTTAGATGAGAAATAAAGCTTTCAGAGGTTTCTTGAAGTGCTTCCTTCAATTCCTCTATAGTAACTTCTGAGTCAGAGAGATTAAATACCTGCTTTTGTTCTTCTTCTTTTGCCATGAGGCATAGCTGGACATTTGACATAATATCTTCATCATCAGAGTCTGTGTCACTCCATGTCTTTGCTGCATATGCCTTTCCTCTTTACTTCTTCCCAAGGGCGGCCTTGTTGTGGTCCTTTTTGAATTTTGGTGTAGACGAGTCTTGAGTTGGTCGTCTGCATTGAACAGTAAAGTGACCTGATTTGCCATAGTTGTAGAAGACTTCTTTGTCTGTATCTTTGTTTTTTAAGGGAAAGTTCTTTGTGAAGGATCTCTTTTTGAATAGCTTCTTGAACTTCTTCCCCATCAGTGCTAGGTCTTTTGATAGATCTTCTTCACTTGTAGACGAGGTGTCACTGTTCTCTTCTTCTGCAATGGATTTCAAGACTCTCTCTTGAGCTTTGAAAGCCAAGGTCTTTTTCCTTGTATTATCAATATCCTTCTTCTACTCAACTTCAAGATTGTAAGTGTGCAAAACACCATAGAGGGTAGCCCCGGGACATCTTTGTTAGATCTCTGGATTCTCTTATAGCAGTTGTCTTTGTGCTCCAGATTTCACCAAGAGATTTTACAAACTTAAGATTGACTTCCTTATTTTCGAAAGTCTTTCCCAAGGTTTTGAGATTGTTTATGAGAATGTTGAATCTTTCAAAAAAAGGTTTTCAAATCTTCATCAGACCTCATTGAGACCAGCTCGTATTGTTGTATCAATACATCCTTCTTATTCTCTCTGATCTCATTAGTTCCTTCATTTCTTAGCATTAAAGTTTCCTTGCCTCATTTGCTGTTAGGACATTTTGGAAACTTTAGTGGTGCCATTGTTGATGATAATCTTCACACAAGCAAACTGTTAGTAACTTCTTTGTAAGTATAAAATATGACCTTTTCTTTCCAATAACCGTTAAGTCTGGAAAGTCAGGCTCTGATACGAATTGTAAAGTTAGAGTTTCAACCTAGAGAGGAGGTGAATAGGTTGTACAAGACTTTAATGGTCTTTTGTGCGGAATAATGATATTGTGCAGATTAGTATTGTGTGCAGACTGCTCAGGTAGTCTGCAGATGATACTATCTAGTCTGTACTCGAGATTTGTAACTCTTTGAGTCTTTATCTCGATTTCGGCTGTGATAATTTGATAGAAGTAATTCTAAGTATCAGTATAATGAAAACAGTAAATGAATAAAATATTTATACTGGTTCAGACACTTGATATCAAATGATGATCGAGAGCTTAGTCCAGTCTTCCCTTGGTGACTAGTGTAGTCAACCCAAGAGGTGAGTGTCACTATCTTCTTATTTTTGTTTACAAGAGATTTCCTTTTATAAGTTATCTAACTTGTATGAAAGACAAAGAACCTAGAAACTTTGCACAGATCCGGACTCTGGACTCTGCTGCAAGATTTTGTTCTTCTGCAGACTAGTGACATTTTCGATTGTATCTTCACGACTTGGCTTTCCTAAGTAATCTTTGAATTGTTAGATTGCTTTGCACTCTTTGCTTTTCAATCCTCTTTCAACAGCACTCAATAAGCTTTCATAGGTTCCCTTTTAAAGGCTTAAGGAACGAACCATTATAGACAATGTACTATTTCTGAAGTGACACTTTTCCACTAGTGTTTCCCACCATCTCGTTTCCAACACCGGCAGTCCACTATCTTCAGAATTTGTGCCATTGCTACTTTAACTTGAATCTTCACTTGGCTGACTTAAAACCTTTGACCCCACCTTGACAACTATCTCTACTATAATCTAGTCTACTGTAACTTCTAGTCTGCACTCAGTTTTTGTCACAGCCTTAGTCTGCATCCCATACTACAGCCCTAGTCTGCACCCAGTCTCTACTGCAACTCTTGTCTGCACTCAGATCTGATTCAGTTCATGCCTTGCCAAGTTGGTCCTTATCTTCAAGCTCAATCCTTCACAGTGAAGCCTTCGAGTTCTTTTATTGCTTATCAATGCAATAGTTGTTCATCCAAAGTCTTCTGTAGTAGTCTATATCTGGTGGTCTGCACAATGTCTTTGCATCTGCAACCGTCTGCTCGTTGGCATCTAACCTAGTCTGCAGCTACCTACCTGACTTCTAGCCTGAACATTCTAACTACATTACAATTAATACATATGAGTTTTGTTACATCAATTTCTATACTAAACGGAGGGACTGCACATTTCTATCAGTATGTATTTATGTACGTTTGTACATACGATAAATGTGTATTCTGGTGCCTTGGATCCTCCCTTCACTCATATAGCCGTTGGCTCATTCAATTGACGTAAAGAATATATTTTTTTAAAGGTATTAAGGTGTAAGAAAAAATTTAGGAGAGAGAATGAGAGAGGATGAAGAAAAAAACAGTGACATAATTTGATTATATTAATATAAGTTCATTATCAAATATGAAAAAAATAGAAATATTGTATTTATGTTGAGATGAACAAAAATAAAAAATGTTATAATAAAATAGGGAACGAGGGAGTATAATATTTTGATTGAGCCCTCTGATTTGATGTTATAAATGTTCATCGTGGGGCCCTCTAATTTGATGACATGAAAGACCCAAAGTCAAGTCAAGAACAATCATGGGGAGAATAATTCAAAAGTTCATAACACAATGGTCCAACTATGTTGAGAACCCATAGTTCCAACCGGAGCGGCTCGAGAACCAGTAATCGAGTCGAAAACACGGAGCATGAACAAGTCTCTCATGGGATTCTCTCACTCTTCGAAGAATTTCGAAAGGAGATGTAGAAGTCGATGGAAGAAACTATTAATAAGGTAATAATTACCAATGCATCTTCCTCTGACTCACAACTCGACCTTCGAAAACAAGAAGATACAAAAGACTGACCGACAATAAGTAAAGTTTGTTTAGGGCAGCTTCCTGAGGATAACTCGGTGACCTATGATACAAACTCAATCAGGGTTCAAATTTTGACCTCAGAAAGAATTTGAAAACATGCATAACACGTTTGATAAGTCGGACAATTCCCGATGGGGAAGATGAGGTCATTTTCACGAACCGAGAACTAGATTTGGGGATGAACTAGAATGTTGTCAAGATGATTGAGCAACTAATAGAGAAGAAGATTGTCAACTCGGAGAAAGGAAGGATCGAAGGAAGAAAAATCTCTCCTTTTTTTGAGGGTATACTTCGAAAATATCCCAAATCGGTTCAAAATGTTTCAACTGGAGACTTATGATGAAATCATCGATCCGAGCTCTCATGTCCAGAAATATGAGTTCATCATGGACATCTATGGGGGTAACGAGACTATCTTGAGCAAGGCTTTTTTGATGACCTTTAAAGATATAGCCCAAGCTTGATTCAGTCTCTTCCATCGAAGTGGATCGACTCATTCTCATAGTTCTCGTGGCTATTTATTAAACACTTCAGCAGCAGTCGAGGTATAAAAGTTACCTTGAACAGAACTCTTCCAGAAGGCAGGTGAGAAACTTTTCGAGTATGTCAAAAGATTTAATCTTACTGCTGTAAAAGTCAAGAAAGTAAGTGAAGAATAAAAGGCTGAGGGCTCATCAACGGGTTGGAGAGTTTCAAGTTATTTTACTAGTTGAACTTGAAGTCCTCTTGTGACCACAGTGACCCCGAGTTGAATAAACATGAAGCACTGAAGACGCCTTACCTGCCAGAAAACAAGCCAAAGTGGTGAAGAGCTGACTTTGTCCCCGAGTTGAACCAGACAACCAGAATAGGACTAGGTAACTCAAAAAACGGTTAGCTCCAAGACACGATGACAAAGATGGCCGACACAGGGGTAGAGAAAGGAGAAATCCGGGTTCAGATTTTGCAACCTATACTCCCCTTCATGCTTCAAAAAGTAAAATCTTACAAGCAGCTTGGGAAGAAAACTTCCTCATTAAACCATCCGAGAAGCAAAAACTTGTGACTGAGAATAAGGACATGACCCGATATTGCATATATCATTAGGATCATGATCATGATATAAAGGAATAGCGACAATTGAAAGACGTTATTGAGGATTTGATCAGGAAGGAAATTTTGAAACAAGTCATAAGCAATAAAGGTCGATAAAGGAAGAACAAGGAAAGTCTCCAGCCAGAGAACAAATTTGCTCACCTCAAAAAGAAGGGGACGAGCAAGGAAGGAATCAATCCTCTTTCTTGTGTCAAGCCATACCAAAGGCCTCAAAAAGGCATGAGGTCTCGCATTCCAAGAGAAAGAGACCAGCTTAGAGACCAAGAAACAATATCATCATGGGAGGACTCCATCAATGGAAAACCTATCATTGTCAGAAGGCAAAACGAAGCATGTAAGATCGGGCGTTCTTGAGTCTAAGAGAGCTCGATATGAGATGAGGTACATTTTGGGTCTCAAGACGATGAAGAAATTAGTTTTCCTCATACATACCCATTGATTGTGACACTATACATCGGAGACTTCGATATGTAGTGAAGATATTGGTTGATAATGAATAGGTCAAATTGTGACTTACGACCACCCCTAGTCGGATTCACAAGGAGCACCATACTGCCAGAGGAGCATATTACAGTGGGGGATGAGAGCACAAGAAATCTTAGAACCCGATGACCAACTTCACTGTGGTGGATCGTCCATTAGCATATAACGAAATTTTGGACTAACCTTCCGTCATCAACTTGAATATGGTGACTGCTCCAGAAATTTATGATTATCAAGTTCCCAACTCCTTTCGAAAAAGGAGAGAGCAAGAGAGACCAGAAGAAATCTAGATAATACTACCTTGTGATTGGAAGCAGAACCAATTCTAACATATCCCCAATGAGACCATGCAGTTACAACTCGATCCTAATTGATGTTATTGATGGGTGTGTTCAAAAAGCTTTTGAGAACTCTCATGATAATCCGCTTAAAGCTTGTATCTTGGGGAAAGATGAAGAAAGTGAGCCTATGGTGGATGTCTTAGCGAGGCTTGAGACAACCCCTCTTATGTAGAACCCTTGATTCGTGATGATCCAAAAGAAGACAAGGAGACTATACCTAGGCTTGAGTTGAAGGAACTCCCCTCACGTCTCAATTATGTATTTCTAGGAGTGCACTCTACTCTTCTGGTCATTATTTCTACAAGCTTGAATGATGAATAAGAGGAGAAACTCCTTCATATTCTTCGTGAGCATAAGACCACCTTTGGGTGGTCTATTAATGACATCAAAGGCATCTCTCTATCTTATCATATGCATAAGATTCTTATGGAGGATATCTACAAGCTCACCATCAAGCACAACCGAAGACTTAACCCAAACATAAAGGAGGTAATGCAAAAGGAGGTATTGAAGTTACATGATGCAGGTATCATATAACCTATCTTCGATAGTAGTTGGGTTAGGCTCGTGCAAGTTGTGCTGAAGAAGGGAGGAATGACGGTAGTCAATAATGAAAACAATGAGTTAATTCCAACATGTATCATTACGGGATGGAGAGTATATATAGACTATCATAAGCTCACCAAGGTGACATGGAAAGATAATTTTCAACTCCCTTTCATTGATCAAATGCTCGATCGACTAGCCGACTGTGCCAACTATTGTTTTCTCAACGAATTCTCCGATTATAACCAAATCACCATCGCTCTCGAGGACCGAGAGAAAATAATTTTCATATGCCCATAAGGTATGATGGCCTTGGATATGGTTGAGCATTTCATTGAGGTCTTTGTTGACAATTTCTCGGTGTTTGGAGCTTTGTATGATGCTTGCTTGAAGAATCTCTCTCTTGTCCTTAAGAGGTGTGTTGAGACGAACCTCGTTTTGAATTGGGAGAAATGCCCTTTCATAGTTCAAGAGGGTATCGTCTTGGGCCAAAAAGTCTCGACTCGAGGGATCGAGGTTGATAGAGTGAAGATTGATGTATTTGATAAGCTTTCATCACCTTCTAATGTTAAAGAGATTCGAAGGCTTCTTGGGCATGTGGTATTCTATCAGAGGTTCACAAAAGACTTCTCTAAGATCGGCAAACCACTTTACAACCTCCTTGAGAAAGATGTGCCATTTGACATTGATGACGAATGCTTAAGGGTGCACAATATCTTGAAGAATGCTTTAGTGTAAGCTTTGGTGATTGTAGCTTCCTGTTGGGATCTTCCGTTTGAGTTTATAGGTGATGCTAGTGATTACATCGTTGGCGCAGTCTTAGGCCAACAACATAACAAGGTGTGTCATGCTTTATAATATGCTAGCCGTACGCTCTCAGACACCCATCTCAACTATGCCATAACCAAAAAGGAGTTACTTGCCGTGGTATTTACTTTTGATAAGTTCTGACCCTACTTGATAGGCATGAAGGTGATCGTATGCACCAACCATTCGGCTATCAAATATCTTGTTAAGAAGAAGGATGGAAAGCCTCGTTTGGTCCGATGGGTGGAAGCTTCTCCAAGAGTTTGATTTGGAGATCAAAGACAAGAAGGATATAGAGAATCTAGTGGTGGACCATCTATCTCGTATTGAGGGGAATGAAGGTCTTGGTGAAAAAAAGGTACCGATCAATGGACCTTTCCCAATGAGAAACTCTTCTCTATTGATCTTGGAAACGTTCATTGGTTTGCCAATTACGTAAACTTCTTCACATGAGGTGTACTTCCATCGGGCATCACGAGTCAACAAAGCAAGAATTTCTTGTCCGATTTTCATTGTTTCTGTTTGGATGAGCCATATCTCTTCAAATGTTGCTCCGATAAAAAGATTCGAAGGTGCATGCCTAAGGAAGAGATGATAAGCTTTCTTCATCACCGCCACTCTTCCAAATATAGGGATATTTCGAAGGCCAAAACACCATGGCTAAGGTACTTTCTTTGGGTTTTTATTGGCCTAGCTATTCAAGAATGCTTTCGCCTATGCCTTACATTGTGACCGGTTTCAAAGAACCGATAATATTTCTTCTTGGAATGAAATGCCATTGAACAGGAAATTGGAAGTGGAGTTGTTCGATGTTTGCGATATCGATTTCATAGGGCTGTTTCCATCCTCTTTTAAGAGCCAATATATTCTCGTTGCGGTGGATTACGTCTCGAAATGGGTCGAAGCCATAGGTACTCCAACCAATGATGTTCGAGTGGTAACCAAATTCTTTTTAAAAAAAAACCACAAAATTCAGGACTTCAAGGGCTATAATTAGTGATGGTGGAAAGAATTTTTGCAACTAGCAATTCGAAGCTTTGCTAGCTAAGTACGGAGTTGGTCACAAGGTGGCAACGCCTTATCATCCTCAAACGAGCGGCCAAGTGGAGATTTTCAATCATGAATTGAAGCAAATCATGGAGAAAAAGGTGAAAGTCGGGAGAAAATATTGGTTGCAAAAGCTAGATGACGCTATATGGGCATACCAGACCACTTTCAAAACGCCTATTGAAACGTCCCCTTACCTTTTGGTGTTTGGAAAGGCCTGTCACCTTTCAATGTAGCTTGAACACTGAGTATATTAGGCGAGGAAGTTCTCAAACTTTGATTTCAAGGCGACGGGGGAGAAACATCTTCTTGAGCTCAATGAATTGGATGAATTTCATGGAGAAGTGTATGAAAATGCTAAGCTTTATAAGAAGCATTTCAATTCTTGCCATGATAAAGGAATTTTTCTTCAAGACTTCTATCTAGGGCAAAAGGTATTGCTTTAGAACTGTCGTCTTCGTCTTTTCTTGGGTAAACTCAAGTCCTGATGGTCGGGTCTATTCATAATTACAAAGGTTTTTTTAGATTCGCGGTGGAGGTTAAAAGCAAACATTCTAGATTCGCGGTGAACAGCCAATGACTGAAGGTGTATTGGATGATGATTATGTCGGCCCGAAGTCGATCGATGCGTTAACGTAGCTGTTAAGACAGCCAAGACAATAACAACAATCAACACCGCACAAGCACTAACCGTACCCACACCACTCTTCTCTCCATTATCCTCAAAATCTCTGTCTATCGACACCCTCACCAGCACCAATGCTATCTGAGTCGACGTCGGTGAAATCATCTTCGAGATTAGAGGGATGGGAAATAGAGGCGATGTAGTGGACGGCGACGGCGTTGTTATCGGAGGAGGGGAGGATTCTGGTGGCTAAGTGACCAAAGCAAGAGAGGATGCGGAGGGAGTGTTGTTATTGTCGATACCAACTGGGTTGATCGAAGCGCTGATCTAGAGGAGGGGAAGAGATTTTGAGGGAGAGTAGGTGTGGAGTGATAGTATGGATATTTTTAATAAATTGGGATCTCTTGGGAATAAAAAATATTTGGTGATATTGCCTTGGAATAAATCTTCCAGGTAGTACCTCTCGGGAATTCTTCCTAACCTAAATCTGAGAAAGATTGGGGATTTCTAATTAAATTACAAACTAATTAATACTAATGATTAAGAACTAAAGAACTAAGTAAGTAAACTACTTGCATTGGATTCATTGACTAGATTGTAACTATAGGAAATAAACATAGGGAGGATTTTCATAACTTCACTCAACTTAGGGATATATCATCCAAACTAAGGATAATGAATTGATATAGATTAGTACAAAAATGAATGGAATAGACAAATAATCTCTTTCTTATTTATTCCCATTTTCCCATGACGACTAGGAACAGACAAATAAAAAATTTCACTTTGAATTTCAGACCTCAATACCTGCTGCTCATGGTGTTTTACGATTAGTATTGGAAATGAATATAGAAGTGGTGGAACATACGGAACCACATATTGGATTACTCCAGTGCAGCATGAAGCCGCTGACACCGAGCCGGCTCCTATGTCACTATCTATCCCCGCTTGGTCCCCCGGCACAGTTGAGGTTCCGTAGCGTGTCATGAGCACCGGGCTAAGGGGCGGTTGAGCAACTCAAGCGAACCACCCTACCTTACTACAACGTAAGGACATAAAGGAGAAGGTTGTGAAGGTGGCCTCGTTATCCACATTTCCGGTTGGATGAATAGAGGATCGACCCAAGTTTTCATGAGCATTGGCTAGTCCTGGAGTACCTGTCAAGGGCACTAGCGCATACCTCGGGGTGATAATCACCACTTGCACCTCACATCTCGGCACAATGGAACGTGTAACTTGCATGCTGTCTCATTCAACTATATTTGTTCCTATAATCCATAGTCTAACAGAGCGCAACAGCGAGAAACAACCCTCCCATACAGTTAGGGGGAGGATGGCACTACTAGCAGAGACCGTCTGGCAAAAATGCCGCAGGCATGAAGCGTGGTAGGCCTCTGCCGAGGGAGCATAGTATAGGGAGGAAATGGAACCCGGACGGTAGAAGAGCCAGGAGAGGCCAGGTCATTTGACTGAAATGGAAGGCTTTTCCCCTAGTAGATAAGACATTTGGAGTAAAGGGAAGTGCATAAATTCTTGGAAAAAGAGATTATGGAATAAAAAAAAGGTTGAAAGGAAATTCAATGAAGAGATAGAGTGAAACAGCAAAGAAACTGATTACCAAAGAATAGAAAGGTTGTGCAACAAAAGATCTGTTCGAGAACGTGTTAGTCAAAGGAAAGAGGAGGCCCTGATTCTGGGAAGGAGCCGTATGATGTGAGAGTGTCACGTACGGTTCATTTATGAAGGGTGTGATACCACCACGTACGGTCCATGGAGCTGCATCCTTACTCACATGGTCTATGCACATTGCTTTCTCCAGGAGGTTGGCCGCCTATCCTAGATCTTCCCATTTCCAAGAGGATCCCGGGCTTGATCTGGTTTAGTATCAAGATGATTCTGTTTCTGTTCTTATATATATGGGTCCGTGTATTCCCACCCTTCTTCCTTGACTAGGCTAACGATTCCACCTGGTTATCCCTTTGCTTTCAGGCCAGTAGCTACTTACTTCATCTCTGATTCTTACGTTGATAAACTTTAAGTGATTGAAAAGGGCCAAAAGTGACATTGAGTTAATCTCTAGCAAGAGGCGTCTTTCAATTCGATTTTGGGCCGTTCATATATATGCAAAAGTCATGTTTTCTGGGGACCGTCGCGATGGTGAGTCATGTGCTCAAGCTTGGAACGATCGTGACACTTCACACAATCATCAAAACAACTACAAAATGATCCAAAAGAATCACAAATTTTTTCAAATTATTTAAACACATCTTCATAACTCAAAATATCATCAAAAACTTCATCTATTCACCTCCAAACTTCATCAAAGTCATCAAAATCTCTATAATCACTTCAAACACGCAGCTTTATTTCCATGGAACGATAAAACCTCTCTTCACAGAGTCATATCTGCATAAAAACCATACAAAAAGTAGTAACAATATCCAAGATACAAAACTAAACTAAAACACAAAGGAACACAACATATAAGATACTAAACAAAGAAAATTAGCCTAGAAAACTATGAGTATATATATGCTCATCATTAACACACCCGAACACCAAACAATCGAACCCTACCCATGTTGTGCACGATGCCATTGCGTTGTCGGACTCTCCTCCCTTGCCTATGCCATGCCTTACCAGGCTGTCGCCATAGCGTCGTTGAGGCCTCCCCACAGCGCCCCTAAACCCTATGCTATAACGCCCGTAAACCCTATGCTAAAGCGCCAACATAGCCCCCCTCATGTGTTTTTCTGCTAAAAAACACATGTACACACAACCACAACACATCTCATTTCACACAACCACTCATGAAGTTTTTGCCCCCTTTTTTTTACCATTATTTTTTTTTGCCCCTTTTCATCTTCAAATATCCCAAAACAACTCCCAATCCTCTCAAACCTGAATTTAACTCTCAAATCAAATCCCAAACCTTTTAATTATTATCAAACATTCTATATTCTCATATGAGTTTATAAGGTACATCACTCTTTCTCTTTTTTTTTTTTTTTTTTTTTTTTTGTAATCTCTACCCTTCCACGAGTTTATGATCATTGGAAGACGGCTAAATCATTGCATTTATGATAAGAATTTGTTGGATTTGAAGTTGTTTGGGCTTTGTGAGCTTAAAAATTGTATGGGGAGATGAATTGATGGTTCAAACACAAGCTGAGGAACTAGTTAGTGATCATGTACACTAGGTGTTCGATGAAATAATTATATGAGATTTGCTTAATGAAACCTTAGCTTAGGCATTGCGCTTACATTGTTTTACACTTAGAAACATGTTTTATCATTGATTGCTAGGTTACTTATGCTTTTGGTCATGATTCGATGTGCATAACGTTACATCTCAAGCTTAAGCTAGCATGACTAGTTTACGTTTTCATGGACTTATACACTTCTTGTTTTTAGGTATCATGGACAAAATCCAAGATGCCAACCAAGGGAAAAGGAATCGCTCCATCCTCTTAGGGAAAAGCCAAGGCCTTGACCAACGAAATCCTCGCACCACCACCTCTTGCCATCTTTGTTTTCAAGCAAGCGGCCGAGCGCTATCAAACCACCCATTCTGGCAAATCCATCATAGAGCGAGACGTCAAAGCCTTGGACTTCACCAAATGATTTATAGAGAAGACGGAATAGGAGAAGCTCTATAAATACCCTCACAAGGCCCATGAGAAATTGGTTACGGAATTTTATGTAAATGCCGTGGAGAATACTTCATCGTTTGAGACTTTGATTTGGGGAGTGATGATTCATTGGGATAAAGACGTCCTCCATAATTTTTTCAACTCTAAAGTTGAGGATTATCCATCACCATCCGAAGCCGATGAAATCAACAACTATGTGGTGACCGATTGATACGAGATCATTTCTACCTTGTATGGGGAACAAAAGTGAGTGCAAATAGGTCATGGACAAGACCGGAAGGCAAATCAATCATTTTGATGCTTCTTACCTCTGTCCAAAGTCTTGGGTACTCCAATACTTTTTGCATTACATGCTCCTACCATGCACACATGTCACTGAGATCATCGTCGACAAAGGAGGCCTTGTCCATGCTCTCCTCACTAAGACATCGATGGACATAACTAGAGTCCTTTTCCATTCCCTCTGAGATTTTGTTATCCACTTCAAGAAAGACTATTATTTGGTTTTGATAGGTCATGCTTGGCTCATAACCGGTCTCTGCCTTGAAGCTGGTGTATAGTTTAATGATTCTAATCCTATCATAAAGGGAGTTGAGGCCTTTGGCGACACTTTTATAAACCCGATTTTGCTCACAATGACAATAAAAAAGACAACACCACAAAAATCAGCACGAGGAGGTGCATCCAATATGGCATTGGTCGATGAAGAAGAAAAGATGGATGAATCCTCACTCGAGTTAAGGTGCTTGCAGAGGGCATCAAGAGAATACCTCTATGCTTTAACCTCCTATACCGCTTTTCTTGACTCCCCGTCTGAAAAACAATACCGTGATCGTTCGGTTCCCCAAATGGAGGATCATGAACCTCCTTGGCATTTGACGACCCAACACATGGGGTAGAAGGACAGAATGACTTAGAGGATGCCATCTGCAACACAAACAACAAGACAATACAAGAAAACTCAACATTTCATATAACATCCCCGGGAGTCGAGATACACTCTCAACTCCTATAATTCATGCATCACACATCTCCTCCTCCTTCAAAACCCATTCTCCACACATCCAATCTCCACAAATCAACCACAACAAACAACCAATATGTATGAATAAAATATTGCATATATATCCAAACACGATCATATTAATTGGTAACATCATTACCTGTAATGTAACTAGCAATCCATCATCAAACACAAAAATAGCATCAAAATCCCAATTTTCGTTTCGGTTCATCCAGAAAAATCCTAACTTCCCAACTTCATCAAATCACACAATGCACGTGTCTACACACTGTATAATTGTATTTATCTTTTGCTTGTTATTATATCGATATAACAAAACTCACGATTATGAAGATTTAGGAAAATAATCATGGAAATAAGGATATTTACATAGAATATCTTTATTTCTATTTACCTAAATTTTCTAAAGATATTCCTAGCTAAATTTCCTACAGATATGGCTTGATGATCAATCTTGTAATATCTATAAATATAGGGGGTGGAAGGCATAGATTTCCTAACCTCATCTTTTACACACAATCCAATTGTTGTTGATGTTCGCTATCTTGGTTTTGGTCATCGTTAGATGGTCTCGTCATCCTCACGTCTGTGTGATCATCATCTAGATCGATGATCCACAACCACACGATCTTATAACCGTTTTCTATACAAACAACGAGAATAACCGTAATAACCATACTACTGCTGTTGTATTACTAATGTTTTCCCTGCTTACATTATTACATATCTAAGGAAGATATATAAGTTGGGCTATACACGAATCGAATCGAGTCTAGTGTAAACGAATTCTACCTCACATTTTGACTTTTGATTTCAAGTCGGACATTCGAACTACTCTTCTAGTGTAAACGAATCTCGAACACCAGATAAAAACTCGAGCTCAAATCGAGTTCGAGCATGTCTCGTCGAGTTTCAAACTACTCTTCGAGTAGTTTGTTGGATATCGAATCGAATTAAACCTGAGTCGAATCCAACCACTTTTATCGATGTTACTCGAAAACTCAAGTGTTATTTATATCTTATAGTCATGCAATCTAACTCATCACGATGAAATTCTTTTACTAAAGTATACACCAAACATTACAGAAATCTGTTAATCAATAAATAAAAATATTATTCTTCAAAAGAGAGAAAAAATAATGGCAACTAAGAAACGCATAAGAAAATAAAATCATATAATCATATTCAAGGAACATCAGCCAAACTTCTAACAAAACCATTGATAGAAATATGCAATCCCTTCAATTATATAGAAATTGATGAACAAAACTTAGGAGATTAGCCATGATATTGTTAGCATGCTTAGACTGAAAATTAGGTAGGTATCTACAGTCTAGGTCAGATGCTGGAGAGCAGACGGTCACAGACGGAGAGCATTGTTGGGCCATCAAATGCAGACTACCATAAAAAATTTCGGCTAAGCAACTAAGACATGCATGGATAACAAAAAACCTATAAATATTTCAGGATCTAGGATTGAACTTATAGACGAGGACCAACGTAACAATGCATGGATTGTATCAGATCTGGGTGTAGACGAGGTTGCAGCACTTACTGGGTGTAGACGAGATCTCAACGGTATTGAGTGCAAATTGAGGTGCAGCAGACTCGAGTGCAGCAGAGATGATTGTTAAGGTTGGATCAGAAATCTGAGGATCAATCAAATTGAAGGTTTGAGTTTCAGAATGACAGTACGAGGATTTGAAAAAGGTGAGCTATCAACATCAGTGAAAATTCACATGTGACCAGCGGTCACATCAGATCCTGTACATAAGTTACGGGTTCATTTCCTGAGCCTATAAAAAAGAATCAAAGAGCTCAAGAAGAGTAGCATTTGAATGAGAGATTAAAACGTACAAGTACAATCCAAAATTCGAAGCCGCTCAAGTGAGTTGAATTGAGAAAAACAAGAAGAAGAGGGTTCACTAGTCTGTACTGAAGAACAAAAGCTGCAATAGAGTCTAGTAAAGGATCTGTGCAAGGATCTAGGTTCTTCGCCTTTGACAAGTTACCTAAATTGTAAAAAGGTTGTCTTGTAAGAAAAAAAAAACAAGAAGATAGTGAACTCACCTCTTGGATTGACTAAATTGGTCACCAAGGGAAGATTGGACTAAGCCCTCGATTATCAGTTGTGAGCCTTTAGAACTGTTAGAAATTAATCACAATAGCAAAACAAAGACAAAGTCACAGAGTTTGAGTTTCTTCTACAGACTATCTTAGTAGTCTGCAAAGAACATTTGTGGTTGAAAGTAATAATTCCGTAGCGTTGTACTGATAAATTTTAAAATAACATATTCATCCCCTATATGTTGAACCTGTGGATTTTACAATTGGTAACAGAGCTTGACTTTCCAGACCTAACGATTTTGGAAAAAAAAGGTCATATCTCTTGATTTATATCTTCAAGAAGTTACTAATAGTTATTTTTGTGAAGTAAACATGGCTCCTTCAAAGCTACCCAAATACTCCAACAGCTGAGAGCCACCAGCATGTTCATTCGACAAATTTAATCACTAGAAGCTGAGGATGCTTGCGCATCTGAATTTAATAGATAAAAATTACATCATTACATACGGACCATACATATCGAAGATGCTAGATCCAAGTGATGCAAACAATGAAGTGAAACAAGCCTAAATCCCTCTGGATAAAAGAGGACTAGGATCTAGTATTGGTGGACAGAAGGGCAAGGAATCAAATATTTAAACCTCTTGATGATGACATGTTTGAGATAGTGGTTCATACAACCACTGCAAAGGAAGCATGGCACGCTCTACTGCCGAGGAATGAAGGAACAAATGAAATCAGGGAAAACAAGAAGGATGTCCTGATGCAGCAGTACGATTGGGTCTCAATAAGATCCGATGAGAACTTAACCTGCTTTTATGAGAGGTTTAATGTACTCATCAACAAACTCAAAACTTTAGGGAAAACTTTTGATAGTAAGAAAGGCAACCTGAAGTTCATGAGATCGCTCGGTGGGATCTGGGGGATAAAGACCACAACGATATGGGACTCCAGAGATCTTGGTACGATGTCTTTAGCTCAACTATATGGTGTGCTGCATACATAAACCTGGAAGTTGAGCAAAAGAGACAAATTGATGAGGCCAGGAAGAAATATTTGGCCTTCAAAACTCAAGAGAAAATCCTGAGATCCATGACGAAAGAGGAAACCAATGATACCTCGTCCGCAAGTGATTCATAAGAACTTGCACAAGGTGCAGAAGGTCTGGAATCATGAGATTGAAGCCAGCAAAAGACCATACTGACCTCAGTATGTGCGAAATAACTCGTTATGGAACAAAATTTCCAATACTCCATAAAAAAATAATAATTGAAGTCCATCTACACATGCACAATGTAGCAGAAGAGGTGGAGAAACACCAGCAGACCACCTATGGCAACAAGACCAAGGGTCTACTGCTATACTTATGGCAAACCTGGTCACAACTCATTCAAATATTGGACTCCACAAAGGATAATAATTCAAGTCTGAATCCCAAAGATTAACAAGGACCCATATGAGTGGGTACCATGTTCAAGTTTTCAATATTCTACTCTAGGAACAATTGGATGGAACATGATATCTGGACAGTAGATGTTCTGGACATATAACTGCTAACAAAAGCATTCTGAAGGATTACAAAAAGAAATAAGGACCCCGAGTCATCTTTAGAGGAGGCAAGGCAAGTAAAACTAAAGGTTATGGAACCCTTGGTACAGGTTCTTTAATGTTTAGAAATGTAGCTTATTTTAAAGGCTTAGAACATAACTTTCTTTACATTAGCGAGTTATGTGACAAGAACTATGATGTCTCATTTACTAATGATTCATGTCAAGTAAGAGACAAAGTCACTACAGAAATCAAACTGGTAGGTACCAGAACGGGAAACATACCCTCTTGGTATGGCCTTTTATGGAACAAAAACATCCATATGCTTAGGGTTCGTTTCCTAACTCATTAGAAACATACTTCTAAACTGCTTAGGGTTCGTTTCCTAAGCCTATAAAAGGAAATCGTTAAAGCTCATTGAAGTAAGGTTGTTGAATAAGGCTGAAAAGCAAGAGTGCAAAGCAATCAACATTTAAAGAGAGCTGAATCGTGAAATACACATTGAAGAGGGTCACTAGTCTGCAGAAGAACAATATTTGCAACAGAGTTCAGGATACTGAATTTGTGCAAAGATCGTGGGTCTTCATCTTTTGTACAAGTTAGTTATCTTGTAAAAAGAAGTTTTCTTACAAGCTACAAATAAGAAGATAGTGATACTCACCTCTTGGCTTGACTACACTTGTCAGCAAGGGAAGACTGAACTAAGCTCTTGTTTATCAATTGATAACAAGTGTCTGAACCAGTATAAATATTGTGTCTCTTACTTGCTTTCATTGCCTAGTATTTAGAATTGTTAGAAATCAACCTTCACAGCCAAACAGAAACAAGAATTGAAGTCTCTGCAGCAGACCTTCAAGTGTTAGCTGCAGACCACCCAAGTGGTCTATATAGAACACTTGTCTACAAAAATATAATCCGCTGCATAAACTTGTTAAAATTTGAATTAAACTATTCATC